>CAIGQW010001014.1:1947572-1975770 GCA_903798125.1 Danio choprae
GAGGATCATCAGCAACAGGAAAACATACATTGCCACTTTGACCACAATAAAATGTTGCAATTTCGGACAGGAGTTTGGCATGAGTGGAAAACAGAGAAACATATTTTCAGCGTAAACGTCAGTCTCATTTGAAGTCATCACATTTGCCCCAGATGCTGAGATGATTTTTTTTGTAATCACAAAAAGTATCACAGTTATAAAGAGAAGTATAAAAACAATAAGTTCATTAATTACACTTTGATAAAAACCAATACCCAATGAAATATAAATGTATATATAGTACATGCCCATCCAGATTAACTCCATGAATGGTCTGAGTGTTGCTCCGTTCTGTCCATATATACTCTAACATTCAAGATAACCCTCCCACACCTGTCAGTTCAGCCAATGGTTAAAAAAAACATATCTATTCATAAAATGTGATTGGAAAAACTGGCAAATAAGCTGCAAAATATTATATATGCAACAATTACCAGTTACTTGTGGCTCAAGATTTACAGTATGGTCATGGCCAGACAGAATCTGTGGACTGCTATTTCTGCCACACTACTGAAAGCAGCAGCAGATAGTCCGCCTCAGATCTTTACAATAAAATAACTAGCAGATAGTTTGAAAATGAAAGTCAGAACTGTGATTCAGTTCAGATCTGTTGATATTTTGGAATGATTTTAAGAGTAACGCCGTGTCCTAACTACACGTGATGTAACAGAAATCCAGCGACAAGCAATTTGTCTGTCCAAAACGCACCAAAAACGATGCGACATGACAGAAACATTTAAATACAAGCCATTCATCTAAATATCAGCCACTGCACACCTGACGAAATAGTAAAGGCTTTTAATCTAATTAATACATATTAAAACTTTAATATTATTAATAGGCTACTGAGTGACTGATGTTGTTGGTTTGCCCTGAATCACAGTTCTGACAGTTCATTTTCTAACTGTCTGCTGTTTATTTTATTTTCAAGATCTGAGGTGAACTATCTACTGCTACTTTCAGTAGTATGACAATAATTGGCATGTAAAACAGTATTTAAACTCACATTGAGAGCATTTAACACTGAATAAAGCACATACCTGAGGTCATTTTTGTCATAGTAGTATATGCTGTTGTTCTGCTGCGACGTGGCAGAAATAGAAAGCATTTCTAAAATAGAGATTTTGTAGTTAGGGCACAGTGTATAGGAGCTAAAAACATAAAAACATAAAATAAAAAATGACTTAAGGTTTATAATGTAAATTGAATTAGAATCAAGCTACAGCAGGTCTCTCATATAATACATCACTAAAAGACAGACAATATTACTTTTTCAAATTGTATTGCACCTACATTATCAAAATATTTGAATTTTTAATAATATTACTGATAATAATCTAACAACTGAATACATATATATATACGTACGCACATTTACATAAGTAAAAAAATAGGTTGAATGATGGGCTTTAAAAATCTGCAAATATCTGTGAGCGCAGATTCTGTGTGGGCCTACTTATGGGTGTTTTTAGTTAATTTATGCTTTTGAATTGTCCACTTCTCTATTTCTTTGACTCATTTAACTTTTAATTTATTATTATAGGGTAGAGCAGGGACAAAAGTAACAACGTGACTTTCTCAGAACACTGACAACATCTGCTCTCCAATTTACAGTATAACAGCACATTCGTTGTCCAACCCCTTAACAGAGCTGCCAAATATCACATGATTTCAATTCCCTTATACAACAAAAGTGACCCAAAGCATCATCCTCTGCCAACAAAGTGGACTGTTTATTGTAAAACAACACTGTATTAAAGGGACAGAGTCTGAGCAGGTCCACTTGGAAAAGCCAGACTGATGTCTGAGGTACACATCAACTTTTTGGACCTGAACCTTGGCTTTTTGGATCCAGAATGCGGGCCAGTGAAGACCTCTAGTAGTATTAACTTCAAAACACTTTGGAAATGATTACAAAGAAACAGAAAGTAATCATGTTTTAAGGAACAGGACTGAAAAAACTTCCAGTTATAAATTCATAATCCAAATCTGTCTTTCATTCATTAATTTTCTTTTCGGCTTAGTCCCTTTATTAATCTGGGGTCGCCACAGCGGAATGAACCACCAACTTATTCAGCATATGTTTTACGCACCAGATGCCCTTCCAGCTGCAACCCATCACTGGAAAACATCCACACACTCATTCAAACACATACACTACAGGCAATTTACCTTACCCAATTCACCTGTACCGCATGTCTTTGGACTTGTGGGGGAAACCGGAGCACCCGGAGAAAACCCACGCAAACACGGGGAGAACATGCAAACTCCACACAGAAATGCCAACTGACCCAGCCGGGGCTCGAACCAGCAACCTTCTTGTTGTGAGGCGATTGTGCTACCCACTGCGCCACCGTGCTGCCCCCACACACATACACTACGGACAATTTAGCTTACACAATTCAGCTATAGCGAATGTCTTTGGACTTGTGGGGGAAACCGGAGCACCCGGAGGAAACCCACGCAAACACGGGGAGAACATGCAAACTTCACACAGAAATGCCAACTGACCCAGCCGAGGCTTGAACCAGCGCCCTTCTTGCTGTGAGGCGAGAGCGCTACCCACTGCGCCACCGTAAGGCCCCCAAATTAAATTAGGTCTTAAATTGTTTAAATAATCAAACTACATACAGTTAAAATCATTGTATAACGATGGTTTGTTCTGTAGACAATCGGAAAAAAAGATTGCTTATGGGGGCTAATAATATTGACCTTAAAATGGTTTTAAAAAATAAAAACAAAATAAAACAAATAAGGCTTTCTCCAGAAGAAAACAATATTTTAGGAAATACTGTGGAAAATTCCTTGCTCTGTTAAACATCATTTGAGAAATATTTGAAAAAATTAAATAAGGCTAATAATTCTGACTGTAAGTTCCATAGTAAGTTATCTCAAACCAAAGTATTTCTTAAAAAAGGTTTTAAACATTTTTTACTATATCCTTTTATTGTACATAAAAACAAAATCAACCCAGAGACGGTAAATGTCTAAATCTGGGCTTCCAAATCCACAACTGTCAGTCACACACACCTCATTAAAGTCTTGCACCCATGAGACTTGTTATCAAACGCCGAGTGACTCTCTAAGGTGTCTGACCAATCAAAGGTGCTAAGACCAGCGCTCACTTTCTCAACACTTATGCTCAAACGAGGCTTATTAACTGTCACATTATTATCACAGCAAACATGTTTACTCATAATACCCTACAGAGAAGTGAAGCTTTATCATTAGGGAGATAGACAGGACAAACAAACTTTTAATGTATCTGTACTTCAACCTAAATCACATACAATTTGACAACATGCATAAAAAAATACTAACTATATATTGAATAAATTATTAAATAAATATATTAAATAGACATGTATGCATGTATGGTACATTTTAAGAATAACCTACATGGTCAATGCCAAGGTCACTACTTAGTCCTATTTAGAGTTATCCAATATCAGGGGAAAATCAGCAGTTTTTAGGTTTATTTCATGACCCTTTTAGCCATAGTAAAAGATGTTTGATGTTTTAAATCTGCAATGTCTAGAATGTTTCATCTTTTCAATGTCACTGACATATTTAAGTCCTCCCAAAATGTCTGGTCATCCACAAAAAAACAAATGCAGACAGGATAATGCAGAGAATCTCAGTGTTCAATTAGTTCAACACTGAAGGTGGTTTTGCTCTTCACTTTAGCTCTGAACAAGATATGGATCTGTCCATACATTGAAAGCCCACACTGATCAACCTTCCAACAGAAAAAAAAGAATTGAAAGGCCAGACTAACATTTGCTGAAGAGCACGTTGTGTTGACAGAGAACACTGGTGTAAAGTTTATTTTAATGATGAAAGCAAGTTTAATTTATATATGGTACAGTAGGTCTGATGGAAAACAGAGGGCCCTGTTTTAACTATCTTAGCACATAGTCTAAAGCACATAGCGCAAGTGAGTGCCGTCTTTCAGATGAGATGATAAACCGAGGTCCTGACTTGGTCTGTGGTTGTTAAAAATCCCAGGATGTCCTTCAGAAAAAGAGTAGGGGTTTAACCCTGGCATCCTGGCCAAATTTGGCCACTGGCCTCTGTCCATCATGGCCTCCTAACCATCCCCATATCATAATTGGCTTCACCACTCTGTCTCCTCGCCACCCATAAGCTGGTGTGCAATCTGGTGCAATATGGCTGCCATCGCATCATCCAGGTGGATGCTGCACACTGGTGGTGGATGAGGAGATCCCCCCCAAAATGTGTAAAGCGCTTTGAGTGTCCAGAAAAGTGCTATATTAATGTCAGGAATTATTATTATTATTATTTTAATTATAGAATTTTTAATATAGAGGCAGCGCTGTGGCGCAGTGGGTAGCACTGTCACAAAGATATTTTGAAGAAAGCTGGAAACCTGGATTCCACAGGTTTTCAGCATTCTTCAAAATATCTTCTTTTGCATTCAACTGAAGAAAGAAATTCATAAAAGTTGAAACCACATGAGGGAGAGTAAATTGTGAGTAATCTTTCATTTTTGGATGTACTGTCCTTTTAATGTAATAAATACAATGTCAGATATCATCATTCAGCATATTAGATATTCATTCATTAATTTTCTTTTCGGCTTAGTCCCTTTATTAATCTGGGTTTGCCACAGCGGAATGAACCGCCAACTTATCCAGCATATGTTTTACGCAGTGGATGCCCTTCCAGCTGCAACCCATCTCTGGGAAACATCTATACACACCCATTGACACTCATACACTACGGACAATTTAGCTTACCCAATTCACCTGTACTGCATGTCTTTGGACTTGTGGGGGAAACTTTAAGCACCTGGAGAAAACCCACGCAAACACTGGGAGAACATGCAAACTCCACACAGAAATGCCAACTGACCCAGCCGGGGCTCGAACCAGCGACCTTCTTGCTGTGAGGCAATTGTGCTACCCACTGCGCCACCGTGCTGCCCCATATTAGATATATTTATGTAAAAATGAAACAACACACTCCAGATATATACAGTATAATGTACTTGAACTGATTATTCTAGATTCTGTAATATATTTTAAAAGATTATTGTCATGATAGGGTAGTTGCTAGTATGGTTTAACCTCACATTTAGATTTCTGATCACAACTTTTTGTGATGTATGCACATTTCCATTCCTGTATTGTGCATACCCCATGTAAATGAGACCCAAGGTTTGAGTCGGTCAGTGGCACAATCCTTTTCAGTTGCCTCAAAATAGCAACTAACAACAAACGCGCCTGAAGACACATTGTTTTCAGACCAACAGCCCATGGTCACACAAATGGGTGCAAATGCAAGCTTTTTAAACAACGTGGTGCAGGACATTAGGGTTGTGCTAAAACACTTTTACGCCTGGCACTGCATTGCGCTAGGTGTGCGATAGGACCAGTGAAAGGTCGGAGTGAAATGTGAATAGTCGCGTTTCCACTATCGCGCCTAAAGCAAGAGAGCCAGGGCCAGTCGCGTTTCCACTGTCACTTCCGGGGCCTGATCGGGCCAAAGCGGGGCTTCCTCGGGGCCAGCGGCCAGCCTTTTTCAGCCCGCCGAATACCTTGGGCCAAAGAGGGCCAGCACGGGCGGAGTGAAAGGAGAGGCTGAGTTTGCCCTAGTCAGGTAAAGATGGCGTGCCGCCATTAAATAAATAAATAAGGGAAAGAAAAACATATAGCGGGTCTCACAGTGGCGCAGTGGATAGCACGTTCGCCCCACAGCAAGAAGGTCGCTGGTTCGAGCCTCGGCTGGGTCAGTTGGCGTTTCTGTGTGGAGTTTGCATGTTCTCCCTGTGTTGGCGTGGGTTTCCTCCGGGTGCTCCGGTTTCCCCCACAGTCCAAAGACATGCGGTATAGGTGAATTGCGTAAGCTAAATTGTCCGTAGTGTATGTGTGTGAATGAGTGTGTGTGTGGATGTTTCCCAGTGATGGGTTGCAGCTGGAAGGGCATCCGCTGCGTAAAACATATGCTGGATAAGTTGGTGGTTCATTCCGCTGTGGCGACCCCAGATTAATAAGGGACTAAGCCGAAATGAAAATGAATGAATGAATGAATGTTTACAGGATGTTTTCTGCAGCAAAAGGAGTGTCTCTCTTAGAGTGCTTTCACACATGCCTCATTTAGTTAAGTTAAAACATTTGTTTGTTTGCCTTTTTGGTGCTTCACCTTTTGGTCCTCTGCAATCATACTGGGATGTGCACCAAAAGTAGACCAAACAAGTGTACTGCTGGAAGTACACTTCCAAATGGACCATGGAGTGGTTTGTTTGTGGTGGGAATGTGAACAGACCTCAAACCAACCCACATACAAAAACTACTTCACTTTTTTGGACTAAACCAGCTGCGACGTCCATTCTGGGATGTGAAAAAGGTTTTTGACACTTTACTGCAATTATAGCAGGTCACAGACAAACGTGGAGTTGTGAGAAGGTCCATACTGCCTGCTGACTTTACCTCTGCTCTTTGTTTACTTCCGTGAGTTGCGCATGTGAGTTTCACATGAGTTAATACTGACCAATCAAAATGCAGTTCAAGAAATTTGTCTAGTCAATGACTGATGTGGTGATGTTGTCACGTGACTGGTTTATCGTTCGTTTCAACTGGTTTGGTTCAGAGCAGTCGATCTGGTGTGAAACAGAACCAAAACAGCAGAAAAATGCTACAATTTGTCATTTTTGACCTTGGCTTAGACCAAAGGAAATGTTCTACAGGTTTAAAAGCACCCTTATACAGATATATGGTAGAGTGAATTAAAAATCATAAGACAAAGTCATTTTCACAGCAAAAGGCCCACAGTCTTATAAAATATCCCAAAACATTAATGTGCAGAGGCTCAAAGTGAACAAGATGTTTTAAATTACATTAATTAATTTACATTAAATGATATTTCCCTTGGTTTTCTCTCCATAGTCAAATAAGCACACATGCATAAGGCCTAAATTCCCAATAGACACTTTTGGTGAACAAAGGTTCCCATGAGACTTGTTACAGCCACACCATTTTAATGACTCTCAAAACATGCCTCCAAATCCAAATGTGTGAAGTCCCATCATTAGCAGTCACTCATTAGGATGAATACAACAACATCCTCTTTGTGCAACAACATCATGTGCAATATGACATCAACATGTTTACCCATAATTAGTGTGATATGAAATGCCAGTCATGAGACGCACAGCACACATCACAACTTTGATCAGCACTTTTAATTTAATAGCATGTTAAATGAGAAGAATTAAAGAATTTACTATCATTAAAAACAATCTTCTATCTAAAACTACAATGTATGCACCTAAGCCGGCCCTGGCCCACATAAAAGGCATAAAATGATTATCCTGTGCATTAATTATCTTAATTAAATCGTGCACTCTTAGTGTGTAGCATTATAAATAAAGGGTGACATTATGATGAAGTATGTGGCTGTGATAAACGATTAATAATCAAGCATTACAGGCCTGTTATGCCATTTCATTTACTTTAGTCAGTCTTCTTTTAAAAACTTTCTGACACTTGTTCTGTACTTCACCACTTGATGATGTATTTCCTGTATTTGGTCTAAGTGTTCAAGTGGGCATGAAGACTGCAATTATGTAAAGAACACTTTATTAACTACAGTAATAGAGCACATTTACAACACTGTTGCAAAAGTGCAGGATGAGCTTTTACAGAGTTTTATGTACTTGTGTTATACATTTAGTAATACTTTAAACTAAACTAAACTTCAAACGGTTTGTTCTGTAGTCACAATTATATTGGGGTGATTCTAATTGTAATGAACAGTTGCAAGCGTGACAAAATACACATACAGTAACTCAGTATCAATAAAATATGCAACACTTTGTTTAAATGTGACATTTTAATAATCACAAAACAGAGTGACTGTTAATATCCTCTTTTTTCCTAATTAGTCAAGGCCTAGACAAAAAAACAATGTAGGCCTACGCATTGCTACAAAAGACACATATACAGATATTAAATGCAACGCAACTGGTCCAACAGACTCATTCATTCATTCATTTTTTTTTTCGGCTTAGTCCCTTTATTAATCTGGGGTCGCCACAGCGGAATGAACCGCCAACTTATCCAGCATATGTTTTACGCAGCGGATGCCCTTCCAGCTGCAACCCATCACTGGGAAACATCCATACACACTCATTCACACACATACACTACGGACAATTTAGCTTTCCCAATTCAACTATACCGCATGTCTTTGGAACTGTGGGGGAAACCGGAGCACCCGGAGGAAACCCACGCAAACACGGGGAGAACATGCAAACTCCACACAGAAATGCCAACTGACCCAGGAGGGGCTTGAACCAGCGACCTTCTTGCTGTGAGGCGATTGTGCTACCCACTGCGCCACCATGCTACCCTCCAACAGACTCTTAATAGTATATTATATCACACTAAAGCAGAGGTGCCCAAAGTAGAGCCCGCGGGCCAAAGTTGGCCCATGGTAACCTTTGGTTTGGTCCCCCATCCCATCTGAAAAGAGAGGGAGAATGATAGGGAATTGATTGGGATGAATGCCTTTGACATAGACGGTCATTTAGAATTTAATGCAATCTTTTGTTTCTTTGTTTAATTGAGGAGCTACAAAAAAGCCAACTAAAATTAAATGTTGTAAATAAATCAGACTATTAAAATGTAAATACTGTCACTTGACAGATTGAGGACAATGCGCAAGACATCGCCATGCAAATCAAGACAAAGACAGGAGCAGCTTGACCTCTTTGTGTTATACAGCAAATGGGATTGTTTATGTTTTTACTATAATAAGTTCATTATAAAATGTTAAAAATGATACTGCATCATTAATTAATATATATTTTAAAGCAACATTTTCTAGTTATTTTTAAATATTAGCAAATAAATTTGGAAATTACCCATGGCAAATTTAATGTAAGATAGTTTGGGCCCACAGCCCTCAATCAAGTTTGGTTTTTGGCCCTTTATACGTATGCCTTTATATGGTCATACAGTGCTGCGAAAAGGTCACCTCTTCTATTGATCTTATGGATTGACGTGATGCAAATTCGCAGGTCAGAGTTTACCAAGCTCAAACTTCAGAATGCCTTCTGGTCTTTCGCATGCGTATGAACAGAAGACAATGGGGTGAAAAGTGCAGTGTGACTGTGCCTTTAGTGTTTATACAAAAGTACTTTTAACCAAAAACAACAGATTTTTTAGTATTTGAAACATTTTAAAGGTAATCTGGTGACAAAATGAAATTTCGGTTCATTTTCCCTCTGATTCAGGGGACTGGCCATTGGCATAAAATACTGATTATAATCTATAATATACAATATAACAAGCAAATTATTAAAAGATGCATGAAGTAAATTGAAAAAGAGAGGGTAAAAACGGAACAATCGAATACCTGGTTCTGTAACAGCACAGCTTTCTCTTTCAGCCTAAAAACAATCTTCACACTTTTGCTATGAAAACACTGATGCACCATGTGATCTCTGTAGCACTCAGAGCAATTGGAGATGCCAATCCTCCGGGCCACGTGGTTTGGCCTATTAACAAGCGAACGTCTTTTTGCGGTATGTGCACACAGTTTGTGTTTTATCTGGCACACCTCACAGCTGTCATTTTAGTCTGCCACCCCAACTCTTGCTCGCCTTTGATGTGCAGGTAAAGCGAGTTTGGGTCTGTGAACACAGCGCCCCCTCTGTTCAAAACATGTATCGCGATTCATTCAACATTTCAACTGGTTTGAATCATCACATATTTTAATCGATTTTCAACCGGCTCACGATGAATCGTGAATCTTAAAACGCACATACACACACACACACACACACTAAAAAAATTGTTGTAGTGTAAATATACCCTTAATTACAAGTACAAGTCTTTTCTGCTGCTGTTGTTTTTAAATATTTCTCCAGTTACTATAATCCTTACCGCTTTTCGAAACCAGGAATGCATGAATGCGTAAATAAAGGGATTTAAAGTGGAATTAACATAGCCAAACCACACAAGAGCGTCAATCAGCATTGATGGTGTCGTGTAGCCAGTAAAAGGATTCAGGATATTACACAGAAAAAAGGGAGTCCAGCAAACCAGGAAAGATCCAACCACAATAGCAATGGTAACGGTTGCCTTGTGTGTCCGAAGCTGCACTTCTCTTGATGGGGAAACTCGCCTCAACTGGTTCAGTTGAAGATGAATAGATCTCTCCTGCTTTCGGGCGACCACGTAGATTCGAGAATAGATAACAATAATTATGAAGCCAGGGATGAAGAAGGAAAACATGGAGGTGAGCACTGCCGGACCATGACTAAAAAACACATGGCATCCTCCCACACAGCGTACATGAGTGTCGTAGAAGTCTTTGCCTCCGTGGATGTTGAACTCAAGGAAGGTCATCAGATAAGCGAATATGCCAGGGATCAACCAGCTGATAGAGATCATCAACAGCACCGTTGATAGTCCAAAACAGGAATGATACGTTAACGGTCCACACACAGCACAACAGCGCTCGGCAGACACACTCACAAGATGGAAAATCGAAGAGGTGCTGAGAGTGATATCAATGCATGTGTGTAACTTACATAGGAAATCGCCAAAGTACCAACAGCCCTGCACTGAGCGAAGAGCACTCAGAGGCATCACAAACAACCCAATCTGGAAGTCACACAGGGCGAGAGATAGAATCAGCTGGTTTGTTGGTGTGTGGAGTTGCTTGAAATGTCCAATGGAGATGATGACCAGTAGATTCCCAATGAAGGTCATTGAGATGATCAACATAATAGCGATGAGCATCGGAACGTGGATGCCAAGCGGCCGTACGTATTTCCGACAGGATCCATTCAACGCCTCATAACAGAGATCCATTTGGTAGTCCATTTAATTTGATCTGAGGATGAATCCGTTATGAGCTAATCTCAAGAAAGTAAAATAGCAGATGGGCTGGATTTAGTTTGTTCAGTTCTGCTGGCTTCTACTGTATATCTACATCGTAAAACAGACGGAAACAATGCTGTAAGTTTAAATTAGCAGCAGCCCATAAAAACAGACTGTCTCCCAAGGGAGAGATCAATTTTCCTAAATATCCCTTTTATGGAATTCCAAAGAAAAGAGCTACTATAAATATTCGTCTCTCTCTCTCTCTCTAAGTAGCAGCTTTTCCATAAAATAGACTCTAATCCTACAGAAAAAGCTCAACTGGTCTGTCTGACTCCTGTTAGGAAGTAAAACCAGTATTAATTAATTTCACCTGCTTTAACTACACCTAAAGGAGCAAAGTTTAATCAATCTGTCTATATTTTTTTTATTTATGAGTCATGTAATAACAGCAACCAAGGCTTTGTTTGCATTTCAAGCTAATGTTGACAACCAGAGCAAACAGATGCATGTTCAAAATAAAATCAATGCAGAAGCTCTTGTCTCAGTGAAAACACATCGTTTATATATGATGCTAACAGGTAAAAAGGTCAAATAAGAAATTATAAGTGTTAAAATATAAATGTTGCAATCAAACAATTTGCAACCATGTACGTATACACAAAAATATAGAAAAATTGTATACAAATATAAATAAAAAAATAGAAAATATAGTCCAAATATCACCTCACAAAGCAGCAGAAAAATAAATAAATAAAAGTAATAATTAGTTTTCTCCCATGCATTACTTTCTTTACAAAACTATTCTTCAAGTACTAAATTTCAAAGTCAACTTTCATAAAAAAAGTGTCATGGTTGTGAGTTTGTGCGCACTTTCTGTGTTGTCTGTGTTGCTGTCACGTGGTTATGTTTCGCTTACCTCCATGTGCGTTTGTTGTTGCTTGTCTGTGTTGTTGTGGTGACGTGGTTCATTGCTCAACGCCGATCAGCCGCTTCAGCTATGGCTCGTTTCCGCGCCTATATCTGAGTGCCGGTTGGTTTCCCCTTCGTTGTCAGTTAGTTACTGTTTATTCCAAGGTTATTATAGTTAACAAAAACAAACAAAAACATGAAAACTAAAATTTAAAGACATTTTTCGTTAACTGAAATAAAACTAAAAACAAGATTTAAAAAAAAACTAGAACTAATTAAAACTGTATTGTGTACATACAAAATTAACTGGAATTATAGCAAAAACATCATTTGTTTTCGTCTTCGTAAATGTATTTAATACATAAGCCTACTGTAGGCATTTCAGAAGTAAATTATTTACTTCGCGCTGCCAGGTGTTTGACCCGTACGGCATCTCACAGTCTGATGCCATTGGCCAGATCAAGCCGGTTCTCCTCCAGTCATCCTCGTTGTTGCTTCCGCGATAAAAACAACGAGTTGACGTGACAGCAGCACAATGACAGCATTAAATACAGAGACTTGAAATTATTAATTCAACACATTTGTGTCCAATATTTGGTTTTATTTCCGTATTCGTGATCGCGATCGCGAACAAAAGGTTCTTTTTAACTGGATCTTCTAAGTGAACCGGTTGAACTAATTCACCAGCTCGATCTGAATCATTTGAATCGATTTGGGTCTCCAGTAAGCACTCTTATCCACAAACTACTTCCTTTTTAACATGCCTAATACCCCTTTGACTAAAAACCCCAATATATACTGAGTTATTCAGTTATTGGAACAGTACACTGAGGTGAGATTTGAGAAGCGGTGAACCGATAATACTGCGCATGCGTGATTCAGCAGATGACGAACCGAACACAAACGTTGCATGACAGCCTGCTGTGACTGAATTAAACTGCAGCACGGGTAAACCGAGGGCTTAAATGAGAGGATCAGGCGAAACGTAAGTTTATTTCATAACAGAAAAATGAAATGGGATTTAAATAAGTGTATCATGCTTCAGTTTGGTTGCAAAACATAACTGTAAGAAACTTTTCAGATCATGGTTGTTTTAACTGACTGAAATTATGATTGCTGACTATATTTTTGGTATGTTGAGTCCTAACATTGTCACAAATGATCCGGTTTGCGTTAAAGATCTTCCCATCACTACTGTGTAATTAACCTCAGAAGCAGCCTTGCACACATTGTACTTAGGGGCTGCTATCTTGTGGGCTGTTGTATTTGAATTTGAGGATGGGTAGATGGTAGTGGTAGATGATGGGCTTCTTGTGTCCTCTGAATCCATGTTTCAAAAAAATTATCTTTGGTTGAATTTTTATTTTTAATTTAAATCTTGCACCTAACAAATATCCTTATTTAGAAAAAAATTAAACTAATACTGAAACTAATAAAAATTTAATTAAAACAAGGCAATTTCAAAATATAAAAACTAGTAAATCTACCTCTTAAAACTAATTAAAACTAACTGAATTTGAAAACAAAAAGTCAAAAACGAAATAAAAGCTAAAACTAATGAAAAAATCCAAAACTATTATAACCTTGGTTTATTCATGCTGAATCTGTGTCTCATCAGGACTCTCTGTGGCATTTCTCTCGATTACCTGGGCTGCTCGACCTGGTTTCGGCGGTCTTCAATACTTTTTTGGCTCATGTTTAAGCTACTTTATTATTGAACGTGACAAAAAGTACCTAATTATAACAAATACCAATAAGTTTCACAATTTCTCCATTGGCACTCTCCCAAGATGAGGCCTAAAGACAAAATATTTGGCTACGTTCCACTTTGCTTTTAGACACACACACATGTGAACTGCCCTCCCCCTCAAGGGGAATCCCGGCAATCATTTTAAAATGCATTCTAATTCAAGAAGTGGACAAGCAAAGTTTATATGGACAGACCCTGGTCTACTCGTATAGCTAGAGATGCACAATATTGGAAAAAACCTGACATTGCAATATTTTGTTTTTCTACGATATAAATATAGTTTCACAAATGACTTTTATGATCACTAGCAACGAGAACTACAATTCGGCCACTGAACCAAACTACAACTCCCAAAACTCTTTGCACTCATCACTCCTGCCACATCTGACAGTAATTTGGACAGACACACACAGCTGAAACGCATGAGCATTGATTACCTGGACAATTTAAACTATTCACTTTCTCACACACTTTGCTGAGTCTTGTTTTGACTCTACTGTAACCCTACTAAGCGTATCTTTGTCTAGTCATTCCGTGTTTGATCCTTGCCTTGTTTTCTCGTTTATTGATTATTTGTCTCCTGTTTTTACGACTATGCTTTGGATTACCTACATGCTCCTGTTTGTCATTGTTTTTGACCATTGCCTGCCTGATGATTTTTAATAAAACTGCATGTGGATCCGCAACTCTATTGTCCAGCGCCCCTCTGTTACAATCACTCTATTTGGAAAGAATTTTATATTGACTGGAATGATTTGTAGGCGAGTGCATCTGCATAAAATAAACTCAATTATACAAATTGAAATAAATTAAAGAAGAAAAAAAATAAGTACAAAGACAAACAAATATTGTTTCAGTATTAATATTGCAATGTGCGAATCTGCAATAGTTGCGACAAGTTGTGATTATAATTAACCAGAAAACGTTGTTCAGAACATGCAAAGTTTAACTCTAATCTAATAATATGAAATACTTTTGGAGGTGTTTTTAAGGCCTGTGACTGAAAGATTTCAAGTTAATTTAAACTATTAGGCCACAAGAATTTATAAAATTATAACAAATATTAATTGTTTAATTATTTAATTATTACAATAAAGTCGATAACGCAGTGTTTTTTTACATTTTACATATTTAATTTAATATTGTTCAACTCCACCGCCCTACATACAGCATATACAGGCCCCATATACATTATACCACAATTTCAACTCATATTCCAAGTAAATATAATCAATAGTGGCGTTACCATCCACCTATTTTTATGTGCATTTTGGAATATCACATAAAAAAACCTAGGATGGGCATGCCAAGATGTGCACTTTTGAAAATGCATAACAAAAATTTAAAGTAGCCAGCGCTTTTTTTTTCTAATATGAAAACGTGCATAAACTATGATGGAAACCATGGGCATTGCTAACCATGGGCATCCCTAAAACTTTTGTGATCAGCTCATAAACTGTACACTAAATTATCGCCTGCCCCCTTTAAATTTGATATGAAAACGGCAGAAGAATTCGGCTCCTCCCCGTCTTTTGTTTTTCATTTGATCAGCAAACCACAGCTGTGCAGAGCGAGAGAACAAAGTGTGTGTTTATCGATAGATTGTTATAATATCTGCTTATTTGCAGTTCTTTGCTATAGATACACTTGTATCACTTTTACCCCAATGTCATAGAGGAGCAGTCGGGTTTACCATCTACTGTTTCATCGGTGCTCACCTCATAATCACAGCTGTTTCCTCAAAAAAGTAGCTCTTATCGAACATTTCGCTATTTTAATTTCAAAATTAACTACCAATATAAAACACATTACAGTGCATGTGGCATTAACTATACCATACAGTCTTGCACAGAAAGGATTAAACACAGTGACAGAACCACTTAGTGAATGTACTCATTTAAACTGCCAAAGTCACTGACAAAGATAGAAACATGGTGGTACATGTGGTATCTAAAAGCAAATACTGATGGATAATCAAGAGACATACTTAAATCATCTACAAGGTGAATGCATACCTTGGCTCTAGGGGTCAAACAACAAAAAATAAGTTAAGGAATCTTGGTGTGATTCTTGAGTCAGATATAAGTTTCAATAGTCATATCAAAGCAGTAACTAAATCAGCATACTATCACCTCAAAAACATTTGCAAGAATTAGATGCTTTGCTTCCATGGAGGACGTATAGAAACTTGTTCATGCTTTTATGACCAGCAGGGTGGATTACTGTAATGGACTCCTCACTGGCCTCCCCAAGAAGACAGTCAGACAGTTGCAGCTGATCCAGAATGCTGCTGCCAGGATTCTGACCATAACCAGAAAATCAGAGCACATCATACCTGTCCTCAGGTCTTTACACTGGCTCCCAGTTACATTCAGAATAGATTTTAAAGTATTATTACTTGTCTATAAATCACTAAATGGCCTAGGACCTCAATACATTACAATTATGCTCACTCTTTACAAACCTAACAGATCACTCAGATCATTAAGATCAAGTAAATTAGAAATTCTAAGAGTTCATTCAAAGCAGAGTGAATCCGCCTTCAGATACTGCACCCCCCGCTGCTGGAATCATTCATTCATTTTCTTTTCGGCTTAGTCCCTATATTAATCTGGGGTCACCACAGCGGAATGAACTGCCATCTTATCCAGCATATGTTTTAGGCATCGGATGCCCTTCGCAACTCAACACTGGGAAACATCCATACACACTCATTCACACACTACGGACAATTTAGCTTACCCAATTCATCTATCTGGGGGAAACCGGAGAACCCGGAGGAAACCCACATGAACACGTGGAGAACATGCAAACTCCACACAGAAATGCCAACTGACCCAGCCGATGCTCGAACCAGCAACCTTCTTGCTGTTAGGTGATCATGCTACTCACTGCACCACCAGACCCCTGCTGGAATCAGCTTCCAGAAATGATCAGATGTCCTCCAACATTACACATATTTAAATCAAGACTTAAAACACGTCTGTTTAGCTGTACTTTTACTGAATGAGCAATGGGCTATGTCAGACAGATCGCACTTTTATGGCTATCTTTTCTTTTTCATTCCTTTAAAACATGTTTCAAACACATTTAAATATGTTTTTATCTGTTTTTAATCATATTTTCTTATACTTGTTTCTTTTATTCCTATTTATGTAAAGCACTTTGAATTACCATTGTGTATGAAATGTGCTATATAAATAAACATGCCTTGCCCACCAGCAGACAATGGACTATGCTGACCAGCCAAACCGACCATTAGATACAGTACACACACAGTTCACTCTTAAACATCTTGAGACCTGAAAGCAAATCAGAAACTTCATGTACTCACATGACACCACCAAGCCCATTTCATTGGCTCACAGAAAGACCCTCTCTGGGTTGAAGTATTCAAAAGGCTATAGAAAGTACAGATCCACCATCATCTCTTTAGGATGCAGGGAGTCTTCCTGTGGTAAGAAACAAACACGAAACAAATTGTAATTTAAACATAAGAGGTGTTAGTATAAATCCACTTAAATATATGATGTTTAATGGTTATTACTAAGAACGTAATGGTTAATACTTGCATTTTAAAAATATGCAATCAATCTGTTGTTTTATTGTAGGAATTAAATTGCCTGTATGATGAATCAGAGTCATCAGTGGACAGCAGAGACGTTCAGCCTCTGTTTTGAATCCATAAATGACTCCTGTGTTAAGACGGTCTATTCTCCGGTCTTCCGCGCTCCTCTATACCTCCTTTTTATTATTACCATCATGCTGATAGTGTTTGGCAACCTGTGGGTCATCTGCACCATCTCCTTTTTCCAGCAGCTCCACACACCCACCAACTACCTAATCCTCTCAATGGCCATATCGGACCTGCTCCTGGGCAGTTTTGTCATGCCTCCGAGTATGTTGCGCTCTTTGGAAACGTGCTGGTACTTTGGAGACTTTTTCTGCAAGTTTCACTCTGCTACTGATTTTACACTGTGTAATGCATCTGTTTTGCACCTTGTGTTTATCTCCATTGACCGCTATTATGCAGTTTGTCAACCGTTTCACTATCAGAGCAGAATGACCAAGCGTGTGAGCGTCTTCATGATCCTGATCACCTGGGGTTTCTCTGCCTTTTTCGGCTTCGGGATTATATTCTCAGAACTGAAAATCGAAAAAAAAAGAACCGAGGAGTTGCATGTCGCCTGCAAGGGAGGTTGTTTAGCATTGCATGGCCGAGAAATCGGAGCGACGTATTCACTTGTGTTTTATTTCCTCCCTATGCTTGTAATTGTCACCCTTTACAGCAGGATTTTTGTTATAGCGCTCAAACATGTCCGTGTTATTAATAACAATGCCGCAAGCTCACTGTCAGCTACTAAAATGGATTTGAAAGCCACTAAAACGCTTGCTATTGTCATTGGAGTTTTCATGTCTTGTTGGACGCCTTATTTTATGTGTAACATCATTGATCCTATTGTCAACCATACAATACCAGCACTGCTGTATGAGGTACTGATGTGGGTGGCTTATCTGAATGCCGTGTTCAACCCGTTGGTTTATGCCTTTTTTTACAGCTGGTTCAGAGATAAATCCCAACGTTTGTTTGAGAAATTGTATAAATTGTGCTAAATATATATATATAGGCACATGCTCTCTGCTTATTTGACTAACATTCTTTCCCGTGTATTTGTACATGTGAAATGTTTCAGTAGATTTTAAGTAGGAAGAACTACCGTATGTTATATTCTATGTCAAGCTTTTATTTATTAAATGCTGTTAACATCTTAACTATCACCCCACATTTGAAATTCACACTTGAAAGGTTCAGGTGATATGCATATTATATGTAGTTTGTCCAGATAAATTCAGATTTAGACTTTTTTTGTGTGTTATTTATTTGGTTTGTGTGACAAATGTACTGAAATACATCTTGAATATGAGACGGCAACAGTTAAGGGGTTTTAAACCACATAGTTATCCTGATAATATAATTATATTTAATGGTCATGTGTGTATTTTAATGTGTAGAACATGCATGCGCTTTTATAAATGTACCTAGTTTCTGTTTTGTTGATAATTACTTAATTCTTTTATCATATACATTTTGGCCTTTTCTGAATTATCTACATTTTTACATAAATTTTTTATTGAGGATCAATCTTGCATGTCTTTAAATCAATGATGTGTGACAAGCAAAACATAAAATGAAATCTTCAATGTGTTTTCAGTCAATGAAGATCAATTAAGGCCTGTCCTGTCATACTGCATGTCATATTGCATTGGCTATAAACCCATTTGTGGTACATATGTAGCATCTTCCACACATTTTCTTTCCCTAAATGTATAAAACATACACTAATCACAATATTATTTAGTAAATTATAAGTATGCCCTAACTGAAGTGCATATAGTGTTTCATTGTGCTTTATATATTAAATCCAAATGTTCATTTTTTATGTCAATAAATTGGCTCTCCAAAATCATTCTGAATCACTAATTGATTTGTAATATCTATTTAGATAAAGAATACCTCTTCCACTCCATGTTAAAAGAATAATGTTGGCCTCCCACTTAAAACAGTCTATAGGCCAAGCACAAGAATGAATTGTAGTGACATATACTGTCTACTTTAATGATATAAATGTCCATTTTAGGTCTAAACGCTGCTTTAAAAGAGTCTACACAATTGTAGAGCACTTTGAAAAGCAGATAACAGGAAAAAAAAGCTGCCAGATTCCAGTTACAGTACGGTTACAGCATCCACCAGCAGGGGGTGAAGAGGTGAACATACACACATACACACACACACTCACACTCACACTCACAATTATACACACACACACACACACACACAGCTATCTTTATGAACTGTAAAATAAAATGCTGGGTTCCCCACAATTTCTTCATGCTGTCCCAACACAATTTGATTATACTAACTTAATAGTTACAAAAAAAAATTAAGTTGTCCCCCCCAAGAAATTTAGGATTGTGTTGTTTTAACTCATTTTAAATAAGTAGTTTGAACAAGCAGCAAAAGGCATTTTTTGAGCGTGGGGACTTGCCACAGACATAACGGTCATGCTTATTCTGTGCTTATACATGGCTTATATCCTCACAAGAAACATTCTGCATTTTTAGCTTTAGCTTTTCGAAATGCCTCATATTGTGTGATTTATGGGCTGTTTTCCTTATAGGGACCAAAATATGGGGACAGGTGAACATTAACTGCTATTGCTATACTTGTGGGGACATTTGGTCATACAAGTCTTTCATGCACACAAATCAGGAAAGGGATCATTTCAAATCTCCAATTTTCAATATTCAAACTTCAAAGTGGGGCCTGCCTGTCCAGGGCCAGTGTGGCCCAAGTGAGGGCTCCTGGGGGCCACAGTAGGTCAGGGCTGCCTATGCAGGGCCAACACTAATGGGTTGATGTTTTGCCATTGAGCAAACTCTCATTGTCCCTTTGTTCACAGCCTTCTCTGGGCCCAGAACGAGATGGCCCACATAAAGTCTTCATGGGATTACTGTAGGCTCTCTGCTAGCATGGGCTACTTACACAGAGCCCACAGTTTTGGACCCTACCTGGCTAGCCTGCACTGGTATGTCCAGTGTTGTGTTTGTATTTATGATTAATCCATGTAGCACCGTTGTCCTGTGAGACACGACATTTCGTTCCAGAATGACAATAAAGCACGACTTGACTTCACTTGGTTCTGGTTAGATTTGGTGTGTGCTGGCCCACAGTGCTTGCAAGAAGCCAGCATAGGCCCTGCACGAACATGTTTGCTGGTTACTGAATTAGGCATTATGGAAATGTGCTGCTGCATGTGTTTAATTTGCTCATTTTCTCACAGTACTTTCCACAACGATTTTATTGGGTTGCATTCTTGCTCTAATTTGCCCTGTTTAGTAAATCTGGCTCTAAGAATTGTTTTAATAAGTGAAAATAAGTATACTTTGTCTTACTGTACTGACATTTACAATAAGTGTAACTTGTTGACATTGGTTAATAGATTCAGGGGCATTTACATAACTTTTTATGCAGATTTGCTGTTCATTTGATCAACAGCCTGAAAATACAAGTTTTTGAAACTAGGTTTAAATAGTGCTAGTTTGATATATATAATTCATTCATTAATTTTCCTTCAGCTTAGTCTCTTCATTCATCAGGGGTCGCCACAGCGGAATTAAACCGCCAACTTATCCAGCATATGTTTTACATAGTGGATGCCCCTCCAGCTGCAACCCAATACTGGGAAACATTCAGACACACTCATTCACACAGATACACTACGGCCAATTTAGTTTATTCAATTCACCTGTAGCGCATGTCTTTGGACTGTGGGGGAATCCATAGGAAACCCATGCCAGCACGGGCAGAACATACAAACTCTACACAGAAATGCGAACTGGCTCAGCCGGGACTCAAACCAGCAACCCTCTTGCTGTGAGGCGACAGTGTTAACCACTGAGCCACTGTGTCGCCCCTTGATATATAATATAAATATACTACTATTATCACCTTTGTGTAAAACAACAAACTGTGGAAAAAGTCATGATGTCATTGTGTATCCTGGTTTTCAGTGTAGTATTTTTCCCCACTTTGACTGGACGACTGGCTCAAAAATGACATTGATGAAAGCTGTGTTTTACCAAAAGTTGAATAGTCCTCAATTTTTCTAATGTTACAAATGTAAATATTATTGTACAATGGTAATAAAAAAATGATAAAGAGTTACTTAACATTCTCTGAAAACAAAAAGCTTTAGGGATATTTTTCTAAAAACTTTAAATGAAAAAAACTCAGTTGTGGGCTAGTTCTGAATCAAGTCATGATTAAAATACACAGTAGATGGAATTTATTTGTCTCTTGTGGAGTCAGTTTTGGGCATAAAAAAATACAATAATGGGGCCACATTAGGTACACTGACAAAAATAATATCTGCAAAGGTGTTGCAAACAATTTATGTGTTGAATTTAAACAAACAAATTAAATTTAGTAATGTTCAACTTAATTTGTTTGTTTAAATTCAGCCCAAATAAATTGTTTACAACCACATAACTTAAAAAAAGTAAAAAATCCAAGGAATCATCTTTGAAACATTTTTTTCAGTGTAATATAAGCAATATAACAGCTAAAAAACATTATGAACATTGCAGCAATGTGTGTATATGTTTCAACAAAGACATCTGACATTGATATTACATTTACAATAGTATTGTTCTTGAAGAATTGCTCTGAAATATTTTTCCAGACAGAATGACTCTGAAAGCATGTCTGAACCAGCTGTAAAAGAAGGCGTACACTATGGGATTACAGGTGGAATTATAATATCCAACCCACAAGAACAAGTCAAACAGCAGTGGAGGAACAGAGTAACCAATAAATGGATCAATAAGATTACAGAGGAAAAAGGGAATCCAGAAAGTCAGAAAGACCCCCACGATAATGGCTAAAGTCTTAGTGGCTTTTCCCTCTTTTTTCAGTTCAGAATTCACACTCTGGATGGCCTGAACCTGCCGTTGAGCTTCGTGTAAGATCTTCAGATACACACAGAGCATGACAAATGCAGGAATATAAAAACAGATCAGTGAGAACACAGTACCTCCGGTTTTACTCTGAAACACAAAGCAGCCACCATCACATCTAATGTTCTCATAGTAAAAATCTTCAACACCAAGAATATTCAGCTCCATGAAGATCATGCCAAAGCCCAGAACAGCCGAAACAGTCCAGCAGATAATAATCATAACCAATGTGGCAAGTGACGTCATTTTACTGTGATATTGGAATGGGTGACATATGGCGTAATATCTGTCTAAAGAAATGATGCAGAGGTTTAGAATTGAAGCGGTGCACAATGTGACATCAAGACTGCTGTGTATTTTACAGAACAAATCTCCCAGATACCAGCAGGTCTCGATGGAGCGCAGCATGCTGGGAGGCATCACAACTCCTCCGACAAGCAGATCGGCCACAGCCAGAGACAAGATGAGGTAGTTAGTCGGTGTGTGAAGCTGCCTGAAATGAATGACCGTTATGATCACCAGCAGGTTTCCTATGATTGTAATTATTGAAGAGATACTGAAAAGAATGTAGAGAAGTATTCGAGTTTCCAATGTATAAACAAACTTTTGACAAGACCTGTTACTAAACTCATAACAGAGGAAAGGTTTTTCCCAGATTCCATTGTGGCTGATGTTGATCCAGATGTCCATTTAAAACCATTCACTGAATCTTTCCTGTTTGAAACAAGGGAGTGATATCAGTCCCAGCCTTTAAATACTGTAGAGTGCAGCTGTTAATGAATATTCATGAATGAATTACATGTTAAAATCTCAATGGATTGTAAATAAAACACTTAAACTGACTAAATAAAAGAATAAATATGCATCAAGGAAGTCTTGGACTTTCATCCATGCTCTTACCTTTCTTTCTACAATGCACCAAAGCTACCAGACAGAGCACAGAGGGCACATTTATAGCCCAAGAGTTTCCTAACAACCTCCTGTCAAATCATTTGCATTTCCATGGAAGATTTACCGAAAGTGTATGTCTATATAATATAAATAATAATAAACAAAAAGGGGGAATTCTAGGAAAAAGTGCCCCTGAAAAGACATCATAAACCATTGTTCAAAAAAATAATTATTTTTAATAATTCATGTTTGTTATTAATTCACTTTACTACAAAAAGGCATGAACAGGCTTAAGAAGGGGTTATGCAAGGTAATGCAACTTAAAGCAACTCCTAGAAGAATATATCATGGTTTCCGCTACATTACAGCTTCTCATTCAAAACATTCTGTTGTTGTTGGGGTTTGTTTTATTAGCCGGTTATAATCGCACCAAAACGTATTAAAAGGTAAGTGATTTATAACAGCGCAAACTTTTTCTGTAATCGCAGTAGTGCTGTGCATTATTTTTTTAACCCTTTAAGGTGACATGCTGACTGACAGGTGCATGATGTGTGAGGCTAGCAAACACAACGTAGCTTTCAGTTAAGATGAACACAGTTTCCATAATTATACTTTATTTATAGATAAAGGTCTATGGTTCTGCACACAATGACTTTATCTTGCTGGAGTTTATAGCCGTTTCACTTTGCTTCAGGACGCATTAATGCCGCTCTGTGGGTCTATTGGAGACATTCATAAATATTCCTAGCAAATTCATTAAATGTTGGAGACATACTCTTTACATAAACGCACTAAATCACACTTCGGCAGCATTTATTTAAGAGTTTATTTGAGTTTATTTGAGGGGATGTGCAAGAAGTTTTGTGCATGAACAGAGGAAATTGGCGTGCAAGCAAAGGGATTCGCATGCTCGTATTACATGAATGCGATCTCGACTTGTAAAACTGCGCTCACGATATTTGTCATTGAAATAATGTCATAGGTAATTGGCAGATCTGTGTAAAAGGCCTGCTGCCACAGCTGGAAAAAATCCTAGAGGAAACACTTTACATTATCAGCGATCACTCCAGTAGTATGTAGCAAGGGATAAGACTGGCTATAAGAACAGCAAAGACAGGGCTTGGTCCTTGGTTCCAGTTTAAGTAACTCTGAATGCTTCAGCAAACCAAGACATCAGGGCTGCATGATTAATTAAAATGAAATTGAGACGGCAAATCAGCAAAAGCACATCTTGCCAGAGAAACACGACTGTGTCTAGTAGTAACTCTCCTCTGATGGCCAGAGGGCGCTCACATGTGGAAACTGCAAATACGTCACGAAATCAAACAGCGCACAATATTTAACTGCTTTTATTGATTAAACAAGACTAATAAACACAACAACAGAATCATCTCACAGAACAATTTATTTCAAACTCTGCAGAAGTTTTGAGTTGAATTTGGAATAAATATGTTATTAAATGTGGTATTTTCATGTGCTTTGAGATCAGCAGTAACACAAAGCCATAGTTTACTGAGAAGTCATAACAGCTTTCAAATCGCAGGATGATTATCTTCGATTTCAGAATAGCAGCGATTAAATCATCCCATCCATGATTTTGTGTGTAGCTTGTCAGTGGACTATGGCTCTGTGTAGTAAATTCTGCTCCTTACTGCTGATTACAGAACTGCACATAAAAAAAACAATTGCCTTTTATGAACTGTGCAGCCCTATCAGACATTTTGGACAATTTCACCCTCCCAACTTAGTGGGAACAGTTTAGAGAAGGCCCTTTCCTGTTCCAACGTGACCGTGCACAAAGCAAGGTCCATAAAGACATGGATGAGCAAGTTTGGTATGAAGGAACTTGACTGGACAATACAGAGTCCTGACCTCAACCAGACTAAACACCTTTGAAATGAATTAAAGAGAAGACTGTAAGCGTTTTTAAAAATTCCCTTAAGAACACTCCTAAACCTTGTGGAAAAGTTTTCCCAGATGAATTGAAGCTATTGTAGCTGCAAAGGGTGGATGAACGAACATCAAGCACAGTTTCAGTTAAAATACTCAACAAATGTGGTAAACACCAGGTTTCTTCATTCAAAGTTGTCATGAGAGACACCGACATAAAGACAGTCATTGCCACCCTGTAAAGTAGGGGTGTAACAATACACTCATGTCAAGATTTAATATGCATCTTGATGCTTTACCATGATGACAGTAAATAATATTTTACTAGTCATTTTGCAAGATATTAGTATTAAGCTTAAAGCATGAAACAAGCCTTAAAACAGTAATGTTTCACGTTTGCAACACTTTCCGGCATCCTTCACGCATAATGGAGCCCTAACCTGATTTCTCAAAGTAGGACATTGTAATGTGAAGTGGATGCTGACAAAGGAGGTGCGGATTCAAAAGCAGGTTTATTAAACAGTGATGGTCAGGTAAGCAACAGTTAACACAGGAGGAAACAGATGTATACAAGCAATTCAGAGTCATAGGCAAATATCAGGCGAGTGGTCAGAAAGCAGGCAGCAGACAACGTAAAACAAACAAAACAATGCAAGGTTCAAACACAGAAGGCAAGGCAAAGAAACCACGTAACGTTCACAACTCAGTATGACAAGACTCAGCATAGATGTGTGTGTGCACTGTTTAAATAGTCCTCGAAATCAGTTATGAACAGCTTCAGCAGTGTCTGTTTGCAATCATGGGGATCTAGGCCAGGTGTGTGAGTGGTGCATGACTAGATATGTAGTTCTTTTGCTGGTAGATTTGTAGTTCTCCAGCGATCTGCATGGGCTAGATCGCTGGTGACTGTGACAGACATGTTCCAGGATTAACACACATATATATTGATCCAGGAACAACATTCCAATCAGCCAATCAGATTTAGGGGATGCTTTTATCGTTTATGTTAAGTTTAGGCTTAGGTTTATGCACTTCTACATGATTGTTATCCAACTATTCTTCCCCTCTGATTTCGGGAATAATTTACAGTTATGGTTGAGGTTAGGAGTAGGGAATAGGTACGGATTACATTTTTAAACAAAAATGATGTTCCAGGATCAACATAAATGTAATCCAGGATTGCATCGTACTTGGCAAAATCATGACGTGCCACAATGGGAGTGTGCCGTAAGGGTGACATATGATTCTGTAGTCAGTGTCCACGCATCACGTCACCTGCCTCCTTTAGGAATTAAAATGCTTGCACAACAAACAAGTCACGCAGCACAGCACTGCATTATTACCATATGACAACCCGAGGTTTCGCTTTCGGTTGAAGAAGGAATTTGAACAGTGTCCTGAAGCCACTCTCCGCCTGTAATTATCCATCAGTCCAAATAAAGCGAATATGAAAGCACAAGGATGCGTGCCTATTATGCTTATTATTTTTTCAGTTTAGAGCTCATTTCCATGCAGGCCTGCATTGTCGCCATCTAATTCAAATACAGCCTCGATTCATAACTTCTGAGAATCGATTCCAAATCGTTGGATAAAGAATCATGATGCATCAATTTTCTGCCACCCTTAAGGCTGATTTATACTTCTGCGTCAAGCGCACGCATATGGTCTAGCTAGGGCTGGACGATAAAAATCGGTATCAATATTTATTGGCCCAACACCATTGTCAATATCGATAAAAAAAAAAAACGGTATGTAGTTTTGGTGGGCAGCGCGGTGGCGCAGTGGGTAGCACAATCGCCTCACAGCAAGAAGGTTGCTGGTTTGAGCCCCGGCTGGGTCATATGGTGTTTCTTTGTGGAGTTTGCATGTTCTCTCCGTGTTTGCGTGGGTTTCCTCCGGGTGCTCCGGTTTCCCCCACAAGTCCAAAGACATGCGCTATAGGTGAATTGGGTAAGCTAAATTGTCTGTAGTGTATGGGTGTGTATGGATGTTTCCCAGTGATGGGTTGCAGCTGGAAGGGCATCTGCTGCGTAAAACATATGCTGGATAAGTTGGCGGTTCATTCCGCTGTGGCGACCCCAGATTAATAAAGGGACTAAGCCAAAAAGAAAATGAATGAATGAATGAATGTAGTTTTCACCAGAGTGGGTTTCTTTTCTTCTGCATCTTAGCCACTAGCACCACATTTGAAAAAATCTTTAGCATAGGGGGTAATGTATTCATTCAACTTCTCAATTTCTAATATGTATTTGAATAATGATGACTGGTTCCTTTACTTGAAAGCTCAGATTTGATTAGCATAATTTGTTTTGTTTACGGAGTTTGAGGTTTACTGTATCATTTACTGTAGCATTTGTTGATCTACCTTTACCATTGCACACACTTTGTAACATTTTATTCATCAAGTTTAAGAGACTCTTTAACACTTATGTTTATTTTATTATAAAGAGATCTGATATGTTGTTTAAATATTTTTGTTTTTGACTATTAAAACTATTTGCCTTAGCAATGTTGGTAAATTAAAATAAAGTGGTGAAATAACAAAAAATATCCTAATATTCCTAAATGGATGATTAAAAAAATATTCAATAATTATCTATAACGAATGATATGAAACATGATATCGTGATAATTATTTGTTTTGCAATATCGCACAGCCCTACATTATCGGCTCTGAAAATACACTTATTAGGCTAGAAACACAAGAGACTGGGAATTAAAAATGTAACACTAGTATGAGACTCTGGCAAGAGTTCAAGCAAAAGTTGGAAAGGCCTGAAAAAATCTGCAATGTATGTTTTGGAAATTTCCCATTCATAGCATTGTAATTGGATAAAAAAAAAGTTTATGTTCTTGATAAGCAATACTGAACTAATGATGTAAACAATTATCATAAATGAACTGTTGGCCCCTAGTATGTATACAATTATAATTGGTCAAATTCTTTTAATCTTGTTCTATGAAGAATTAGACTGAAAGTGAGTTTGTGGAGGAGATGGATATTTTGTGTTTGTGGATACAATCAAGATACAGTGTTCAAATTTAATATAGAGTATGCATGGATGAGAGGATGCAAAGTTAAACACTGGTGGGCCTGTATACCAAAGCAATCAGTGAAGGCACTTATATAACATACAGGATTTCGAAAACATATTTATTTTCAAATGTTCATTTAAGAAATCATACACAGAAGAAAATATATTAATAAATAGTTCAACTGCAATATGTACCAATCAAAAAATTACGCATCAGTAAAATCCATAGCTACAATTGTATCTGTTTAATTTTACAAAAGTATTGTTCTTGAAGAATTAGTCTGAAATATTGCTTTGGACAGAATGACTCT
>CAIGQW010001014.1:2010430-2041905 GCA_903798125.1 Danio choprae
TGTTGTGCAGTTGTAACGGTTAAATGTGATGCCCAAATTCTGAGCATGGGACAAAGTTCACAAACTAATTATTTACCACAAGCATTACGACTAGTTTTGCACTTAAAGTGAACTACTGTCACACTTTTAGTACACTTAAATATATTTGAATATACTCAAAGTTGGCCAATTTAGTCCCAAGATTTAGTACAATTTAAAGACAAGACAATTTAGTATTCAAGTAGTATTACAAGTAGCCTATACTACTAGTAGCCTACACAGATGTTAATATGTGAAGTATACTTCAACATTACTTAAGTATACTTAATAAAATGAACGTGGACTATACGTAATTTCCGTAAGGGTATTTCTTATATGTGGAAATCACGTTATAGTCTGCTTTATATTTGTTATGTAGGCTAATTTGTAAAAAATACACGTTTTTGCTTCTTTTTTTAAACTGAAGGGAGGCTCATATTTATAGACATCTGCCTATTATTTGTGAATCAAAAAAATGAGTACATAAAATCAGAACAGTCTAGTATATGTTTCTAGTACATAATGTAGTGCATGTATCTGAATGCACGCGGAAGATAGTAGAGAAGTCACGTGACCCGCGCGTCAAAGAAATCAGCTGAGAGCTCGGAGTTTCACTCAGGAAATCCAGGTAAACCGAACAACCAAAGTACATATTAAAGTAAACGATGCGTCTTTGTAGACCGTACAGATGTGCTGACTTAACGTAAATAGCTGTTGAAGGTAGTTTAAAAGAAAAAAGGTAAACGAGCAAACGCAAAGTTCATTCACTGAAGCATATTTGTTGGCAGCGCGATATTTGTTCATTTGACAAGAAACTACACTGTAAGATTCCCGAATGTTAATGTTTGTTGTGTGTCAGCAAAGTTAAAATAATAACTGTCTGATTTGATAAATGAATGCGTGTTTGTGAGTTTGATCGCCGTGATTTCCGCATTCTTTCGTTTTGCAGGTGCAGCACAGATCGGTTTTACTAGTCATCTGTTTATTACTAGCCTGCTAACTAATAAACAACACTACTCCGGCTATTTCCGTGTCGTTATTGAGCTAATAAGACATATTTCAATTGAAGCACGTAGGTAAGCAACTATATGGGTCAGGTTTTCTCATTAACGCAAAATGACAACAGTAATAATATGATTGAGAAACGCAAACAGAATAGCGAGCAATTGTTTTCCGCCAAATTGTAGCCTTAAGTTTGCGTAAATCACGTTTACAACATTAAGATAAAGTTGGTTTTATATTCACACAATCGTTCATTGACATTTTTTTTGACACGGTCCCTATATTGTTTACCATGGTACTGTAGATATTCGGTCTAAAATCACATGCAAGTATGTCTTCAAAACAGCATCAGCAGTATTTAATCGACTGTGAACAATATTGTAGTTTGATAGTCATTTGGCTGCTAATATGATTTCACTATTTAGTATTTGCAAAGAATATTTTTAAGAAGTTATATTATTAAGGAGGGCCTCACGGTGGCGCAGTGGATAGCACGTTCGCCTCACAGCAAGAAGGTCGCTGGTTTGAGCCTCGGCTGGGTCAGTTGGCGTTTCTGTGTGGAGTTTGCATGGTCTCCCCGTGTTGGTGTGGGTTTCCTCCGGGTGCTCTGGTTTCCCCCACAGTCCAAAGACATGGGGTATAGGTGAATTGGGTAAGCTAAATTGTCCGTAGTGTATGAGTCTGAATGGGTGTGTATGGATGTTTCCCAGAGATGGGTTGCAGCTGGAAGGGCATCCGCTGCGTAAAACATATGCTGGATAAGTTGGCGGTTCATTCCGCTGTGGCGACCCCGGATTAATAAAGGGACTAAGCCGAAGTGAAAATGAATGAATGAATGAATGAACATATTAAGGAGAAAGTCTGAACGTGTTAATATAAAACCAACTTTACCTCAATGTTTACAACTCGTGAAATTCTGTCACTACATTACATTTGTTAAAAACGTCACAAATCCAGCATTTCAGTTCACACATGTTATTATATGTTTTCTGTAGCATATAGGATTAAATATAATGATAGTTGAATGTTATTGAAGGAGGAAATTGATAAGCAATATGTAAAAACACGTTCAATTAGTTTGTTTTAAGAGCAATGTATATATGAAAAAAGCAAATAAATAAATAATATAAATAAATTGTATATGGATGTTATTGTATGATGTAGAATAAGAGATAATTGTGCAATTGTACGCCTGAGAATAGATGTGATTTCTGCAAATGTGGTTTTTGTCTCTTTCATCAAAGGCCTCCATCATGTATGGATCAAGAGAAGTCGATGCCAATGTGCTGGCACAGACTATTAGTTCAAATATCCAGAGAATAACACTGCTAAGTAAGTACATTTTAATATTATTTATGTGCTGAAAAATTGTATCGCTTAAAATGTACCATCCATTTATGCCCAAAAGATAACTGGAAGGTTTCTGGTTCTTTAAACTACTTATTTAATAGTTATGTCTAGTCAGAACCGTTGTGATGTTTCTGTTTTCACATCTTCAATTGCTTTGTTCAGTTGCATTCATTTGTTCTCCATTTGTCTGCTATGCAATTAAATGTGCTACATTCACAAACCACAACCATATAAAAAGTCAAGTACAAGCGGAACATGTTTGGTTATGAAAAAAACACTCCTTTCTGTAACCTGATGACATAGGAAGTGTTTAAAGCTGATTCTGGTCTTGCTTTTGTTTCCCAGCTAATGAAATCCAGCAGTTGATGAGGCATCTTGGAACAGCACAAGACACAAGTGACCTGCGACAGACGTTGTGAGCTGAATACAAACATCTAGACCTCAGTCATTTATCACACACAAAATAAATAGAGATGCATTGATATCCGTTATTTATTTTTGCAACCAATTTTTGTATTCATTTTAAACCATCTGTGTTTTTGGCTATAGCATTAAACTGGTTAATTAGTTATTTAAATCACGATCAAAACAGTTTTCCATTTTAATAACAAGTGTTGCATAATATTAGAATATAATAGTTTGGTAAAATTGATATAAATCTGGACTTTACTGGAACTATGTTAAGCTGCTTTGACACAATCTACATTGTAAAAAGCGCTATATAAATAAACTTGAATTGAATTGAATATCAGTCAAAACATTCTGTTGGTGCATCCCTAAAAATTAAAAACGTGTTGTATGTAAACGCAAATAAATGTGTTTGTCAAAATTAATAGGCAGGAGAAGCAGCAGAGTGTCAATCAACTTGCTAAAGTGACAGATAAATGCATGAAAGATTTCAGCTCCTTACCTGCGACCACAGAACAGGTACTATCGAACTCATACTTCATCACATACAACATTCAGCATCCATGGACATAACTTTACAATTTAGTAATACAATGAAGCTTAATATATTAAAATATATGTCTATAGTCATTTCATTTAGTCACCTTAATGTTCTTAATGATCTTTATGGCTTTATTTATTATGTGAAACACAAAAGAAGATACTTTGAAGAATGTTTCACTGCCTCCGGACGTTCATTTTTGGGTGAATTTTATTCCTTTAACAGTCTTTGTTCTGATACAGAGGCAAAGAAAGATCCAGCGAGAACGTCTCATCACTGAATTCTCCAACGTGCTGGCCGTTTTCCAGAAAGCTCAGCGAGAGGTTGCAACAAAAGAGAAGGAGTTTGTGGCTCGTGTCCGTGCGAGCTCCAGAATTTCAGTGAGTTTTATCTATAATTTCTTGATATTATGCCGTGTTTACCATCCAGTAGAACATTACATTAATACAGTGCCAGTTTCTAATGTCTTTTATAGTTATATACACACTACGTAAATGCCACATGTAAAGGGATTTTTTTATTATATGATAATATTGTAATATATAGTAATATTGTATTGTATTGTATTTTTTTATTATTGTTTTTATATATTGTCGTATATTATGGTCTTGGACAGCTTCTAAAGCATTTCCCATTCTTCAAAAATGTAGTGGTGGTTCAAAAAAAAAAAGGGGACAAGGAAATATTTGCTCCCTTACATTGATTTCCAAGAAATCCTTACTTTTAAAATGGCATTTTTTTAAATCTCGTTATTATATGTATGCATGACTGTTTATGTCAAATTCTTGTATCTAATCAAAAAAATGTTGTGCCATAGGCTTGAATGCATTTATACTGATGCATGACTGAAAAATCATTTATCACACACAAAATAAATAGAGATGCATTGATATCCGTCATTTATTTTTGCAACCAATTTTTGTATTCATTTTAAACCATCTGTGTTTTTGGCTATAGCATTAAACTGGTTAATTAGTTATTTAAATCACGATCAAAACAGTTTTCCATTTTAATAACAAGTGTTGCATAATATTAGATGCATGACTGAAAAATCTCAGATTTGTTGCATTACTTATCCATGCTACAGATAGTACTTTTCTTGTAATTGTGCATTTGAAAAGTAATATCATGGCGTTTGAGTGATTTTTATTGACTTTTTTTCTCACAATTCTCTTTCCATCCACAGGGTGGAGATATAGACGATGTATTCGGAAGAGCTGCTCCAGCATTTCAAAGGTTAGTTAGTTCGTTAGTTACTTTTATTGATCCAGATGTAAATTCAATAGTCCAATAGCATTCCATACTTAAGATTCATGAAATAATAGACACATAAAACACACACACTCCAAATAGGAAGAACAATAAATAAATAAATAATAATACTTCATACATAAATGAAGCGATCAAATAAGTCCAAAACTATTATATAAACTAATATAAGAAAAACTGTCTCCAACGTTCTGCTTAAATATGTGTCTTTAGTGAGTTCAATGCTCAAGCTCAGAGCTATGAGGAGAACATCACAGAAGAAGATCTGCAGCTCATTCAGGAAAGAGAATCTTCTATCAGACAGCTGGAGGTGAGGCCTGTTTCCACCGGGTATTTACATGCATTTTCACTGATCTGATCACAAGTGCGTATTCCAGTTTTCACCTGGTTTTAACATTTAAATGTATCTCCTGTGGGGGGGTTTTATTCAGATTTTATGGAAACCGTTTCCTCTTATTTATTTATGCTTTTCATGAACCATTTAAGTATGCCCAATGCAACAAGTACTATTGCAAGAATGAACTGATGATACACAGCTTGAAAATTAGTGGAAAAGAAGGTGAGGAGGTGATATGTGTTTTTGATCTGATACACTGAAGTCTAATCAATGAAAGCCAATTGAATCACCAAATGAAGTCTAATTTACCAATAGTTTTGGTAATTTTTCTAACATGTCCCATAACACTCAAAATTGGAGGAGTAGATGGTCTTTTATGGCTGTTCATTCGCATTGGATCATTGGAATGATTTGACAGTGTTTTTGACCACGTTCGATCATGTGTTGTTGTCAAAGTGCAACCATTCCATGTGACTTCAGTGGTTGAATTGTAATCATATGAAGCTCCAAGAATACATTTGTGCACCAAAAAAGTGTAAAAACAGCTTTGTTCATCTACATCTTCTGTACATCTTCTGCACGTTTACTACAGGCAATATGATGCTTGCATGTTGCGCTGCTAACTCTCAATATCAATATGTCATGTTATGACCCGTGTTGGGCACGTTCCTTTAAAAGAGTAATTAGTTATACTTACTAGTTACTTCTCACAAATAGTAACTGAGTTACATACTTATACAAGTAACTAATTACCAGGGAAAGTAACTATTGCAAAAATCAAATTTGTCAAATGACTATAAAATAAATATAAAACATTGGACACTAATCTACACTGTTTTAATGTTGTTGTGGGACAATGTGAGAGACAACGGCAGCATGGAGCGTGATCTTTACTTAATATTTCAATGAGTTTTGACATGAAATAAAAATCTTGACCCATACAGTGTTTTTGTTTTTTGGGCTATTCCCACAAATATACTCGTGCAGCATAAGACTGGTTATTCTGGTTCAGGGTCTCATTTAGCATCATCCTCTTGTTTTCAGATATTTAAATCAGGTGTAAACGAGTTAAACATTGTGCTACCGTCATATTTTTACATGGTTGTTTTTTTTTTTTGTTCTGCAGAATTTGAAGATGTATAAAATGTCTGTCTTGTTTTTCAGTCGGACATAACAGACATTAATGAAATCTTCAGAGATCTGGGCATGATGGTGCATGAACAGGGAGATATGATTGGTAAGGTGTCTATTTTTACACTTTGTTGATAAAATAGGAATCTCTGGCACAATGCTATGGTTTTTGTTAAGTTGGCAGGGCATTTCATGATCGTTGCTAACTGTCCAATATCAAAATAATCTATGGCCAAATCTCTAGCACTAGGTCTGTACTGCTTTCTTCAAAATCGTCAATTCAACCAAAGTTTGCTTCAAAAAAACAGCTTTTAAATTACTAAACAAATCAAACACTTATGTAAAACCTGCTAAGTTTGTTCAAATGTAGACACTTTTATGATTATATTAAGCCAAAATACTCTGGATGGTAAACATATCTCTGCTTTTGTCATGATTAGTGGTATTTCCCAGCTCTCTACAGCATTTAGTTGTGTCTAAAAATGAGCATTCAGAAATGAAACCCTCAGACAGAAAAGTGTGTAACAATTTTACACCATCATAATAGTTTTATAGGTGGTACGGTGGCTCAGTGGTTAGCACTGTGGCCTCACAGCAAGAAGGTCACTAGTTCGAGCCGCAGCTGGGACATGTGGCATTTCTGTGTGGAGTTTGCATGTTCTCCCCGTGTTGGCGTGGGTTTCCTCTGGGTGCTCCGGTTTCCCCCACAGTCCAAAGACATGCACTATAGGTGAATTCGATGAACTAAATTGGCCGTAGTGTATGAGTGTGTGTGAATGTGAGAGTCTATGGGTGTTTTCCAGTACTGGGTTGCAACTGGAAGAGCATCCGCTGTGTAAAAGATATGCTGGAATAGCTGTGGTGACCTCTAATAAACGAACTAAGCCGAAGAAAAATGAAAGAATGAATAATAGTTTTAACAATATTTAGCTATTTCTTCTTGTATTATTTCAGCTAACAACGCTTGCAGAACATAACTGACTTTAAATCCAATTTTCTAAAATTCAAATAAAATATAATGTAAATGAAATAAAAAGATTTATATAATTTACAATGAATGATGTAGGTTTTTTCAGACTTGCCTCAAAGGGAGTGTTTAGTGATGAAACTCTTAGACAGGAAAGTGCAATTAAAGGTGTTAAAGTGGAAAAGCAGATGCTGGTAATGAAGACCTGCGAGGCTTCACACACACCAGCTCAGTGGGACTGTTTGTTCACGCACTAAACTTTTAATAACAAGATGTGAGCTATCGGCACACACTTGTGTTGTTTACATATGTGAGATTTCATCAGAATAACAGTTTGCATCATTGTTTGTGCTGCCCAGCAAAACCCTAAGATGCATACTTAATTTTAATGAATGATGAAATATTGCTCACTAAGGGATTTTGAACAAAGTTTTGAGGGAATTATGCATGATCCAAGGGGGCGATGCATTATTCAAAAGCATTTCTGTTATGCACAAATAATCATTTTTTTATGCAAATAATCCAGTCTGAATATTTGGTCTAGTTTTGTGTGTAGAAGTGTAAAAAATAAAGCCTTACCTTTACACGTTTTCTCCATCTACAGACAGTATAGAGGCCAACGTATCAAACGCAGAAGTCAGTGTGCAGTCGGCCACAGAACAGCTCCAAAGAGCAGCAGGTCACCAGGTATTTACAAACCACTGATCATCATTTATTCTTCCTCACATCATTTCAGGTTCTTCTGTGAAATACAAAGAGGAAATGTAGCTGATAGTAGATACAGTGCATGCCGAAAGTATTCATAGAGCTTCACTTTTTCCAAATTTTTTATGTTACAGCCTTATTCCAAAATGAATTAAAGTAATTTATTTCCTTAAAATTCTACCCACAATACCCCATAATGACAATGTGAAAAAATAATAATAATTAATTGTTAAAAAACCTGAATAATCACATGTACATAAGTATTCACAGCCATTGCCGTGAAGCTCTAAACTGAGCTCAGGTAAATTCTGCTTCCACTGATCATTCTTGAGATGTTTCAGCAGCAGAATTGGAGTTCACCTGTGGTAAATTCAGTTGATTGGACATGATTTGAAAAGGCCTACACCTGTCTATATAAGGTCTCAGGGTTGACAGTGCATGTCAAAGCACAAACCAAGCATGAAGACAAAGGAATTGTCTGTAGACCTCCGAGACAGGATTGTCTCGAGGCACAAGGCTGGGGAAGGTCACAGAAAAATTTCTGCTGCTCTGAAAGTTCCACTGAGCACAGTGTCCTCCATCATCCATAAGTGGAAGATGTTTAACCACCAGGACTCTTCCTAGAGCTGGCCGGCCATCTAAGCTGAGTGATTGGGGGAGAAGGGCCTTAGGGAGGTGATCAATAACCCAATGGTTACTTTGTCTGAGCTCCAGCGTTCTTCTGTGGAGCATGGTGGTGGCAGCAGGACAATGACCCAAAGCACACCGCCAAAATGTCAATGGAGTGACTTCACAACAGCTCTGTGAATGTCCTTGAGTGGCACAGCCAGAGCCCAGACCTAAATCCTATTGAACATCTCTGGAGAGATCTGAAAATGGCTGTACACCGTCACTTCCCATTCAACCTGATAGAGCTTAAGAGGCACTGCAAAGAGGAATGGGCAAAATTTCCCAAAGACAGGTGTGCCAAGCTTGTGGCATCATATTTAAAAAGACTTGAAGCTGTAATTGCTGCCAAAGGTGCATCAACAAAGTATTGAGTAAAGGCTGTGGATACTTATGTACATGTGATTTTTCAGGTTGTAAAAAAAAATATTTTTTCACATTGTCATTATGGGGTATTGAGTGTAGAATTTTGAGAAAATAAATTTAATCCATTTATGAATAAGGCTGTACCATAAAAAATGTGGAAAAGTAAAGTACTATGAATACTTTTCGGATGCACTGTATGGATGAACACTCTCAGACTCCAAAAAGTGTAAAAATGCACAATAAAAGAAGCTTGACTATAAATGCCAACTAAAGCTATAATTTGCTTGAAACCTTCACTTGCACTGGCATGTTTTTAATATTTATTATGTATTGCTGTTATATTACAACTTGAGTAAATTTGCAAGATGATATTTTTTATAGGTATTTTTTATTGCACAGAAGCACTGTTTGTGCTGCAGAAACGTTCTAAAAACGTTCAGCTATGAGCGCTTCTCCAACTGCAGAGCATTCATAGCGTAAAAATGCACACTGTCACAGTGTCCCAATTCGCATTCCATCCATCCTGAATAGTATTTGAAAATAAAATTAGCATGTCCCAAACCATAGTATGTTGAAAAGAGTATGCCAAAGGTTCCCGGATGGTCTACTATTTCTGGTAAAACTATAAAATATAGAACCGTCCATACTCTTGCTGCTAATATTCCCCACAATACACTGCGCATTGGACATGAATTTGATTGGAACTACAAACTCTGGTAACAAGTGTAAACGAACTACAAACATTGCGGACACGCGAGACCAACTATCAACTAGAGAGGGTTTGTTTGAATGACTGTTAATTAATATCTAGCCAACTGGAAAATATTTAAATCACGTTTTCTTGTGTTTAATCTGCAACAAAGATGTGAACTTATGTAAGGACATGTTTGGACATTAACCTCTGAATGCATAATTGTCCAAACAACTGAGAAGATTTCTCTGTATGAAAGACTCGCGAATGGCAAATTAAGGTAGGTAATTAAATATTAACGAAATGCGGGCGATGTGTAACATAATGGCAACACAACGGCCTGTTAATGAGGAAGTAGTTTGTCCCAAAGTCTCATACTCTCCTGTTACATGCTCAAAAGTACATACTTTTACGAGGTAGTAGAAGTATGTGAATTGGGACACAGCATGTGCCTCGCTACACGCCGCTTCCATTAACAAGGACAGAAAAAAGAACATCGATCGCATTTCTGCAGCGCAAAAAAACGCTTCGGTGGACACACAACTTAAATCATTTTCTTAGTTTTTTTGTAGGTAGCTAATTTGTTTAATTTATTAACATGCTCAATTGACAACCCTATTATTCTTTTTATATTTGTGAACTGTTTTTTCTATTATATTACAATTGCGATCATCCATTTTTAATTATTGTTTTAAAAATGTCATTAACAACTTTTCATAAAACCTAATTTTTTTTACTATTTTATTACAGCCGGAGTAAATTTGATGAATTATTTTAGTCATATCAATTAAAGTGTTTATTTAATGTACTAGTTAATTAACATTATGTTGACAGCTAATTATTATTACTATTATTATACCAGTGACGTATTTCCTCTTCACTCTAGACGTCATTCCGCAAGAAGATTTTCATCCTGGTGGCTGTTCTGGCTGTGGTGGCTCTCGTTATTGGTTTGATTATCTATGCTTCTGTCAGCAAATGAGTCTGTATCAAACCTCACTGATTTTTGCACTGGCATGTTTGTAATGAGTTGCTTTTTAACTGCAGTTTAGCCCCATTCACACCAAGAATGATCACTACAATGTCAATGATAAAGAAATGGCTTTAAAAGTCATTACAAATATAAAACAATTGCAGAGTCAACACGTCAAATATAATGACAACAGCACTGAGAAATACAATTGTTGGAATCAGTTTCAGAATTAACAGCCAATCAAAATCTACGCTTGTTTAAAGTGCCTCTATTATGTTTTTTTCGAACACTACCTCCCATGCAGTGTTTATGAATGTAAAATAATCACTGCCATATGAATCTGCATATTCATCACATCTGCAGATTCTGCACTTTGTTGTTTATGATGAGAGAATTCACTAAATATATGACCTAACTTGCATTTACAGTTAAAGGAAAACTATTAGCCCTCCTGTAAAATGTTTTATTCTCTTTCAAATATTTCCCAAGTGAGGTTTAATAAAGCAAGGACATTTTCACAGTATTTCCTTTAATATGTTTTTATTGTGACTAGACTAAAAGCAGTTTAAGCTCAATATTATTAGGCGATTTATTTATTTATTTTTATTTATTTTTTATTTTTTTTCCAATTAGATGCAGAACAAACCACTATTAATTTAATCTAGTTAAGCCTTTAAATTGCACTTTAAGCTGAATACTAGTACCTTTTTCCATTTAAATAACGTCTGTACATCAAACATCACTTTGGAAATAAGTGAAAAAATTCACAGGGCTAAGATTTTTGACTTCAGCTGTACATACAAGTTTTAGGAACAACAAATAATAACTTCTAGTTGATCATTTGGTATCAGACATGCTTATATGAAAGGCAAAGGCCTCTAGATTACGCTTATTTTACCAAAATAAAACATGATCATGCCTTGCTTTTTAATTAATTAGGACAGTAAGGTCTGACTTTGCTTATTTAAAAGTCTTGTCACCTAACAGAAATAATGTACAGTATAGAATATAAAGTCATGGTGCAGTGGAAAAAGAATTAATATTGTGTATGACTCCCATGAGCTTGGAGGACTGCATCCATACATCTCTGCAATGACTCAAATAACTTATTATTAAAGTCATCTGGAATGGCAAAGAAAGTGTCCTTGCAGGACTCCCAGAGAACATCAAGATTCTTTGGATTCATCTTCAATGCCTCCTCCTTCATCTTACCCCAGACATGCTCAATAATGCTCAATAATGTCCATGTCTGGTGACTGGGCTGGCCAATCCTGGAGCACCTTGACCTTTTTTGCTTTCAGGAACTTTGATGTGGAGGCTGAAGTATGAGAAGGAGCGCTATCCTGCTGAAGAATTTGCCCTCTTCTGTGGTTTGTAATGTAATGAGCAGCACAAATGTCTTGATACCTCAGGCTGTTGATTTTCCCTTCCACTCTGCAGATCTCTCGCACACCCCCATACTGAATATAACCCCAAACCATGATTTTTCCTTCACCAAACTTGACTGATTTCTGTGAGAATCTTGGGTCCATCCGGGTTCCAATAGGTCTTCTGCAGTATTTAAGATGATTGGAAAAAATCTACCTTCTGCTACTTTTCCAAATGATCAACTAGAACTCAAGTTATTATTTGTTGCTCTTACAAATGGGATCGACAACGAGACTTTTGTCAGGTAATGTAATATTACTGGCACATACATACTTAGATTTTGCTTCTATGAAATTATCATTTGTAAATACAAACGATTTGCTTACAAATATGAAAACATTTGCATACAAGCACATTACTATAAGATTTCTTAATGTACAACAAGATAAGTAAAAACCATCCAGTAGAAATGTCCTGCTCTTGATGCAGTTGTTAGTTCTTTTAAGTTTGTGTCATAGCTTGAATTAAAACAATAAAATCAGCACAACACTTAATTACTATCCACAGTTTTTATGACTGCTGAGAGAAAGAAGGATAATTTAATGTCACATGTGCTATTGGGTGGTTCGTTTTTGAACTACTGTCAGCAATAGACCATAGACACCAACAGTCTGGGCCAGATCTGACCAATCAGAGAAGAGCATGTTCGCAGGAACGAATTTAGGAAGAGTGAATCTTTTGAAACTCTTTAAGAAATTATTTTATGTTAAATACGAAATTGGTGGCTCAGTGGTTAGCACTGTCGCCTCACAGCAAAAAGGTCGCTGGTTTGAGTCCCAGCTGGGCCAGTTGGCATTTCTGTGTGGAGTTTGCATGTTCTCCCCGTGTTGGCGTGGGTTTCCTCCATGTGCTCCGGTTTCCCCTACAGTCCAAAGACATGCGCTACAGGTGAATTGGATGAACTAAATTGGCCGTAGTGTATGAGTGTGTGTGAATGTGAGAGTGTATGGGTGTTTCCCAGTACTGGGTTGCAGCTGGAAGGGCATCCGCTACATAAAACATATGCTGGATTGGTTGGCGGTTCGTTCCGCTAAGCCGAAGTAAAATGAATGAATGTAAAACTTTATTTTTTAAATAGCATAATAGTGGTACTTTAATGAGTTTGAGCATTGAAAGTGACAGGTGACAAAACTGCTACCATGCTTTATAATAAATGTTACTTTGCTTTGCTATGGCACTAATATTGTTGTCTTCGTTGTTGTTTTTAGTGTGAACGGGATTTTAAGATATATTTCACATAATATTTAATACAAATTAAGCTCTACTGACACCATTTTAACATGCTATCTATTGTTTCAAAAAAGCAATATAATGCATTGATTTACAATCATCCAAATAGACTACTCTCTAAACAAAACTCATTGTTTCAGTGCAAATTTGGGTGAAATATGAATAAACCCAACCATTTTTGGTTAAAATCCTTATTTAAAATAACAGCAGTTGGGTTCATATTTTACCCAAAAACAACCCAGGGTGTTTTTTATAGAGCTTACTGTGTTTAAACTTGAAAATCGTTTAAAAATCAAAAGTAAAATTCCCTTACATGTGACAAATGAATGTCTATTTTTGACAGTCAATACGAAGCTGCTGCTTTAAAGATGCTCTAACACTTTATTTGAATAATTAGTCTTATTAATCATGTTATGTTCTCATTGTGGCCCAAAGCATTTTGTAAAGTTATGCTGAAATATTCTGTGACCATTTATAATTTAAGCATACCAGCTTTATTTTGCGTCTCTGGTATATTGTATACAGATGTTTTATGCTGTAACTTAAAATGGATCATGTGCTGATCAGTTCACTAAAAGAAACTGAATGGGTTACTCAATTTGCCACTAGTTGTGAAGGGAAATGACCACCAGATGGAGACATTACCAAATATGGAGTTTCATATTAGGCACAGTTCACCTTTGACCTGCTCACATACAAATAATTTATAAAGAGCTGCCTGAGTGATTAATGCATTGCGGGTTTTTATGTCTTTTGTTATATTTGAAAATCACTTTCATGGTTTATTCCATATTTTAAATGAATAAACTATATAACTGAATAGCAGTTTGCCAAAAGCTGATGAATCAAGACAGAGAGTTTTATATACAGTTAATCTAGAGGTATTTGTTTATTTATTTGTGATTGTGACATTTAATTTGGGGTTTAATATTTTCTAAGTACATCAGGCTTATACATTGAACATTTATAACCAGCCTTTCTGCCCAGTCAGACCAATAAACTGTACAGTTTTCTGTATTTTTGTGCTGTATATAAAAATGTTTTATGGTTTCTTTGTGTGTCGAATTTTTCCCAAACTGCTTTGGTTGGAAAATAAATATAGGTTTAGTGACCCAAATTCAAGAAAACTATGAAAATGTCCTCCAAAAGGTGGAAGCTGGAAACATTTGTGCATTGTGTTTGAAATACAGCATATAGTAATGATGAATGTGGGGAAAATGGAAATATGTACTATGTTGATATGATTGAAATCTTTACATTTGTAAATAAGCAAAAGGTGTTTGCCAAAGATGTTGTAAGTAATTGATTTTGATTAATCAGTCCAATAAACTATAATTTTCTGTATATTATGGCAGATTTGTGTCTATTATTAACTTGTCTCTTCTCTAATTATTCACAAATGAGTTTGAATAAAAGTGCCATATTATGTAACTAGCATGAAACATTTAGTGATCCAAATTTGAGAAAAATAAGCAGTTTAATTGCAAAGATATAATGATGAATTTTAAAAGTGGCCTCACAGTGGCGCAGTGGGTAGCACGTTCGCCTCACAGCAAGAAGGTCGCTGATCGCTGGTTCGAGCCTCGGCTGGGTCAGTTGGCCTTTCTGTGTGGAGTTTGCATGTTCTCCCTGTGTTGGCGTGGGTTTCCTCCGGGTGCTCCGGTTTCCCCCACAAGTCCAAAGACATGCGGTATAGATGAATTGGGTAAGCTAAATTGTCCGTTGCGAATGAGTGTGTATGGATGTTTCCCAGAGATGGGTTGCAGCTGGAAGGGCATCCGCTGCGTAAAACATATGCTGGATAAGTTGGCGGTTCATTCCGCTGTGGCGACCCCAGATTAATAAAGGGACTAAGCCGAAATGAAAATGAATGAATGAATGAATTTTAAAAGTGAGACAAGAAATTTGAAAAAGTGTGTTGAAATGGGCCCCGTGCCTATTATTTTACAAGTCATTAGAATAAAAAAGGAATGTACATTTCAGTTGCTAAAGTAAGATGTCAACATTTTAAACAATATATTTTATCTCAATATGTAAGAGTTGGTGGCACGGTGGCTCAGTGGTTAGCACTGTTGCCTCACAGCAAGAAGGTCACTGGTTCGAGCCCCAGCTGGGTCAGTTGGCGTTTCTGTGTGGAGTTTGCATGTTCTCCCCGTGTTGGCATGGGTTTCCTCCGGGTGCTGCAGTTACCTCCACAGACCAAAAACATATCATAGCGCTATAAGTGAATTGAATAAACTCAAATTGTCCGTAGTGTTTGTGTGTGAATGCAAAAGTGTATGGGTGTTTCCCGGTACTGGGAAGGCCATCCGCTGTGTAAAACATGCTGGATAAGTTGGCGGTTCATTCCACAGTGGCGACCCCTGATGAATAAAGGGACTAAGCTGAAGAAAAATGAATGAATGAATATGTGAAAGTGAAAATATTATCAGTTAAAGGGATAGTTCACCCAAAAAGAAAAAAATGTACTATTTACTCATGTGGTTTGAAAGATTTTTGAGCGGGTTTTTTCCATTTTGATTGAATGTTGGAATCATTCATGGTTACTACTTCCATTGACATCCATAGTAGGAGAAACTGATACTATGTAAGTCAATGGTTACTGGTTTCTAACATTCTTCTGCATATCTGTTTTTGTATTCAACAGAAATAAAGAAACTCTCACAGCCTTTGAACAAGTGGAGAGAGAGTAAATACAATACAATACAATATTTATTTATAAAGCACATTTAAAAACAACCAAAGTTGACTAAAGTGCTGTACATAGGAGTACTAAAGACAGAGAAGAAAGCAGAATATAAAAGAAACATTCAAACAAAAGCAATAAAACAGTGATCAAGGAGTATTAAAAGTGAGAGAAAATAGATCTCTCTTAGGTCTTTAAAACAGACTTAAACAGAAATGGAGGGGGAAAGTCTAATGTGAATTGGTAGAATGTAGGACCAGCAGCAGCAAACGCTCGATCGACTCGTTTCTAGGCACGGTGAGTAGATTGAGATCATAAGATCTCGATGATCGAGAGGGAGTATACGGACAGAGCAAGTCTGTAAGCTACTGAGGAGCAAGATTATTGACGGCTTTGTAAACAAATAATAACATTTTAAACTCAATTCTGTATTTAATGGGTAACCAGTGAAGTGCAGCTAAAATAGGAGTTATGGACTCATACTTGCGGGTGTCAGAGAGTAGTCTAGCAGCCGCATTTTGTATCAGCTGCAGACGAGAGAGAGAAGACTGAAAAACACCGTAATAGAGAGAGTTACAGTAATCCAGACGTGTTGCTATGAAGGCATGAATCACTGTTTGAACATTTCTCTGGGATAAAAATGGCTTGACTTTAGACAGTTGTCTGAGGTGGTAAAAGCAGGATTTTATACTGATCTGTTTGTCAAATTGTAAGTTTTCATCAAACATAACACTTATATTTTTTGCACACTATGTAATATGTAGGGCCAAAGATCCCACATTGACATTTAACAGAGAATTTTCTTTGTGCCCAAATAAAATTACTTCAGTTTTATTTTCGTTTAAATTTTAAAAATTGCTTGAGAGCCAAAGTTTAAGCTCCTCTAAACAAGCCATGAGTGGTTGTAAGCCATTTACATCTTTTTGTATGATAACAGAATTTTCTGTTTCAGGTGAACTGCCCCTTTAAAGGTGACATATACTGCATTGATTCAATAAGTTAGATTGTTTTTTGATATCTACATAGTAGGTATGTGGCTTAGGAAATATTCAAATATTAATGATAATATTAATGGTTTAATATTTATAATATTTATTATTAATGATAACATTAAATAATAATGGTTTTATATGCTCATTTATTACCTCATAACGTACCCCTAGAATTGGAAAGTACTTATTGACCATATTTGGATTGGTCATGAATATTAATTAGTTCTGCTCTGATGCATGCTCTGAGTGCTTGCTATCTCTCTCTCTCTCTCTCTCTCTCTCCCTCGCGCACGCACACACACACACACACACACACACACACACAACATGATGTACTGATGTACTCTTGAAATCAACAGAAGAAAGAAACTCAAAAATTAAAATAAACGTTGGGTAAATAATGACCGAATTTAACTTTTTGGCTGAACTGTCCCGCACATTGTGATATCGATGCTGACACTGCAAATGTGGAGTCTAAGTGCTTATGAAAGCTCATCAACTGATGACAAAGAATAATGGTTAAATGGAAAGATGGAGAAAAAAACCCTGCATTAAAAAATCATCTAATTAATTAGTCGTCATAGTTGAGAGGAGGAGACATTAAGATGTATAAAAAATGAGCTAAATGTATTGTTTGCCTTAGTTTGTGTCATCCTCCTGACCAGGAACAATGCAAAGCTTTTACACTGAGGATGACGTGAGACTCGACTCACTCTGCTGGAAATACAAATATTAGATTCTAATATTGTCCTGCATGATATAAGACAGAAGACTTGGCTGTTTCTATCTTAGGCATGATGAATCTTACAGCACTGAACCAAACTGATATCTGCGAGGACTACTCGTGTCCAGAGAGATCTGTTTCTTTATCTGTCTATGTGATTCTGTATGTGGCCGCAGCAGCTGTGGCTCTTCTGACCGTGTGTGGAAACCTGCTGGTCATCATCTCTGTTAGTCACTTCAAGCAGCTCCACACTCCTGCCAACATCCTCATCCTCTCTTTGGCTGCGTCTGATCTACTGGTTGGAGTTTTTGTGATGCCGTTTCACTTATCCTGGCTCATTGAATCATGTTGGACTTCTGGACCGGTTATGTGCTCCGTTTTCAATTTTGTGACTTTTCAGGCAACAAGTGCATCTGTTCACACTGTGGCTTTAATAGCTGTCGATCGCTTTTTGGCTTTGAGTTTTCCTTTTTTTTACTCGGAGAAAATCTCACTGACTGTGATCTGTGTAGCAACTTTGCTAAACTGGTTGTTTTCACTCATCTATAACTTCACTCTTCTTTATATAAATGGAAACTTTACTGATAGCATGTGTCCAGGACAATGTCTATACATTGTAGATGGGGTTTCATCCCTCATTGATCTTCTGATTGTGTTTCTAATGCCATGTACACTCATTATAATATTATACACTCATGTTTTTTTCATTGCTAAGAAACATGCGACTGCTATAAGAGCCCTTCAGGTTCACAACAGCACAGAATCCTCTAAAAACAAAATCAGTGACAAATCAGAGAGAAAAGCCGCTTTAGCGCTTGGGATTTTGGTTTTTGTGTTTCTCCTGTGTTTACTGCCGTATTATATTTTTTCTTTAACAAACTTCCTGCGAGACGACTCATTTTCTAATGTTATCAACAGTGTTTTGATTTTATTTTACCTTAATTCCTCTATCAATCCACTCATGTATGCTTTATTATACCCTTGGTTTAAGAGAAGTTTAAAAATAATTATGTCTTTTAAAGTATTTAACAAAGACTCTTCTCTGATTAATGTGATCTCTCAGTAGACGCTTAATAAAGAAATAATAAAGAAACTTAACATATGTACTCATATGTTAAGTTTTTCCTAATATTTTTTTATTGTGCACTAGAAATACGATTATTCTTATATTTTGGTAAATAAAGCCGGATGGGTTATTCATCAAGGATGAAATTATTGTCAAAGCATGGCATTATAAGTTGTAAGTATAAGTAATAAGTAAAATATTTGTTGATTGCCGATGAATTTAGAGAATATGTACACTTTGTGAATAGATCATTATCATTATAAAAACATCTGTATAACTGTATGTTTTATTTACAGCGTTATTCATTTAAAACTATTACGTGAATAATAAAAGTCGAGTAACTGGTTTTCTTTCTTCTGTAAAATCTGTTTCAGCATGCTCAGATTTCATGCTCAGCTTTACCTGCCTGACTGCCATCTCTTTTCTATCTTTTAATCTTATCTTTTAACATGTTTTATTATTGCAGTCTGACTGATTTCACCTAAGGCCAAAATGGTCAAACATACGTTGTTCTTGTTCATTTGTTTATCAATGTATTTTAAAGACAAAACCATCTTGACACTTAACATGAACTAAAACATAAATGAAAGGCAAATGCTGCTTGCAGCCAGATATGTATTTGTGTTGTGCTTAAGTCCAACTACTGACGAAGATTTTTATTCTCTAAACGTATTCTCTAAAAGTGTGTTTTAGAGCAGTTGGTATTATCTAAGAGTGTGTGCAGCAAACATGCCAGCCTGTAAACTGAAGATACTGTGGTATGTCTATGTGTAAGATGAGTACCCCTGCACAGGAGCAACACTATGAGATGACTGATTATGTAGAATAACTGAATATGTAAAGCACTGATTATATAAGTTAAACATTCATATTAAGCTATATGTGTAAGAGGTATTCAGGAGAGTAACATATTATTAAGTTAATGTACCATCATGAAAATGTACTGTATGTAAACACTTAGAAGAAGTTGCATCTATGAAGTGGCATCTCTGGTGTGAAAACAGTTGCTTACGTAGACCTTAGCTAGAGGGCTGAAAGCCAAAAATAACAGGACCAATTGAGAAAAACTTCTCCAAGGATGATCAGAAGTTAAAACGAGACACCTTGGGGTGTGTCAAAGAATCTGTATAAAGATTGTGAAAAACACAGACACTTTAGGAATTGTCCAGGAGAGACTTCAGATTGCTCTGAGGTCTGCTCTGCACCTTCTTGGCTTTATTATGTTGAATAAAGTCTATTTTCTGGTATCCAAAACCTCCAGTCTGATAGTATCTAATTGATGAGAAGGCCCAGCTACGACACTACTTGTGTAATATTATCAGAGGAGAGATCAACTGTTTTTGTTTCCGTATTAACAGACTCTCCAGGATTGTTGCTAATAACCGCAAAAGTATAATTAATATCTTGAAAGTTTATTTTCGATTGTTTGATATCTTTAATTAAAAATTGATTTCACAAGTTTGAGGGTCGCTTCCGTCGGAGTTGATCTGGATTTTAACCGGACGCCACACGGCACACGAGGGACACCACTCTGGGCAGTCAATTTTAAGGTAAAATTAGCCAACGCTTTCTCACGGCAATTCGTAACTTTTTGATTTAGTGGCACAATTTGGGGTTTGGTGAAACGCCTCCTTTTAAAATGGTACATTTTGGTATGAATTCATACGATTTACAGACTAAACTGACAAAAGGTAAAATAGTTACGTTTCCTCAGGCTGAATCATGTTATGATAACAGAATTTTTAAAATAACTGATATGTAGTTAGAAAAATAAAACAAATGTGTAATGCATACAATATGTAAAATGTAGGCTATATTTTACATATGGGCGGTGGCATTTATTAATTTTGATGTTATTGGGCTAACGTTTGACTGAGCTAGTTTTGGGCTAGGTTTTCTGGCCATTTATTGGGCTAATTTTGTTGCGAAAACCTGCCAACTCTGTTAAGATAAGTCGTTCCTGCTAGCTTTTTTTTACATTTTTTATTAACAGTTTTACACAAGTAATGATTGAATCGTTTAGAAAATTATGATTCTTGTGTGAAAACATTCATTCTGATTTCATGCCCAAATGTGTGTATATGAGATTTTATTAGCCGAAATATTTTCCCACTATAGGCTATCTGAAAAACTGGCTTTACTATGACTGAATTTAGTTATATTTGAAAAAATAAAAATCAGGATAATAAGATACCCTCATAAACTACTACATCTGCTGAGCTCCTTTAGTGTGCACTTCATGAATAGGACTGACACTGGTGGGTTAGGTGAACAACATGACAAATGTAGTATGTCAGAATTTCATTCATACTACTCATATTCATACTCCACAGAGCAATTTTTTAACAATTGTGAAGTCAAATTTGAATGTTCAACCAATTCATATACAGTATACAATTTTGGACGCATTGATGGTTGAAAACCATAATAGTTGGTAGTTTCATTATATATTGTAATGAAAAACATTTCATTATATATTGTAGTATATTCATTCATTCATTTTCCTTCGACTTAGTCCTTTTATTATTCAGGGGTCGCCACCGCGGAATGAAACGTCAACTTATCCAGCATATGTTTTACGGAGCGACGAATGCCCTTCCAGCCACAACCCATCACTGGGAAACACTCATACACTCTTGCATTCACACACACACTTATACACTATGGCCAATTTAGCTTATTCAATTCACTTAGAGTGCATGTGTTTGGACTGTGGGGGAAACCGGAGCCCCGGAAATGCCATCTGACCCAGCCAGGGCTGGACACAGTGACCTTCTTACTGTAAGGCGAGATTGCTAACCACCGCGCCACCTGTAGTATGTTATGTTATCATAATATTTTTTTTCTACTGGATGAACAGAATCAGTGGATCTCCCAGCTGTATGTTCTTCTCCCTTGATACTCGGAAAGAGTCAACATGTCAAGTGTATAAAAGGCAGCATGAGTTGATATCACTGAACCTTCAGAATTCATTGTGGACTGAATTTCAAATGATGAGCAGTATTTTTATAGTTTCATTCTTAGAGAGCAACAGGTTGCAATCATGTTTGAAAGTATAGAAGTACTTCACAATGAATTTTACAGCACTGAACCAAACTGATATCTGTGAGGACTACTCGTGTCCGGAGAGATCTGTTTCTTTATCTGTCTATGTGATTCTGTATGTGGCCGCAGCAGCTGTGGCTCTTCTGACTGTGTGTGGAAACCTGCTGGTCATCATCTCTGTTAGTCACTTCAAGCAGCTCCACACTCCTGCCAACATCCTCATCCTCTCTTTGGCTGCGTCTGATCTACTGGTTGGAGTTTTTGTGATGCCGTTTCACTTATCTTGGGTCATTGAGTCATGTTGGATTTCTGGACCAGCAATGTGCTTGATTTTTAGCTTTGTGACTTTTCAGGCCACATGCGTTTCTGTTCACACTGTAGCTTTAATAGCTGTCGATCGCTTTTTGGCTTTAGGTTTTCCTTTTTTTTACTCGGAGAAAATCTCACTCATTGCAATCTGCATTACAACTTTGTTTAACTGGCTGTTTTCGTTCCTTTATAACTTCACTCTTCTTTATATTAATGGAAACTTCACTAATGTCATTTGTCAAGGTAAATGTCTTTATGTCGTTGATATGGTTTCATCCCTCATTGATCTTCTGATTGTGTTCATAATGCCATGTACACTCATTATATTATTATACATTCGTATTTTTGCCATTGCTAAGAAACATGCGACTGCTATAAGAGCCCTTCAGGTTCACAACAGCACAGAATCCTCTAAAAACAAAATCAGCGACAAATCAGAGAGAAAAGCTGCGATGCTGCTGGGGATTCTGGTCTTTGTGTTTCTCCTGTGTTTACTGCCCTATTATATTACTTCTTTGGTGATTTCATACAGTACTGCTAACTTATTTCACATTAGAGATGTTGCTGTGATATTTTTCTTCCTGAACTCCACCATTAATCCCATCATTTATGCCATATTCTATCCCTGGTTTCAGAAAAGTTTAAACATAATTTTCACATTTAAATTGTTTACTAAAGACTCCTCGCTGATGAATGTGCAGTAAGTCATTGAATAAATAAAAAAGGCATGTTACACAAGTTTACTCAAAACACTTTTTCTGCTTTTTAGTTTTCAGTAATTGAGCAATTCCAGCGTTATGGATGTGACGTTTGCAGTAAAAACTTAAAATATAAACTCACAGAGAAAGTCTATGTTAACGTTATATTCGCTACTAACCGCAGAGTTACGGGATCTGAAAAATATCAATCTGTAAACATATTTTATATTTTAAATGAGCAAAATAAGCATGCGTTATGGATGTGACAAAAAAGTATGCAGTATACAACATACTTTGTAGAAATTCTGTGAATTAAACTGCACAACCCAAAAGAAATAATGCTAATCAAAAGGATAAGAGTTGCTCACTGTAGAACAAAAATGACTGATTTTATTTTATTTGACATTTTTACATTAATGAGGGAAAAGCTTGGTTATGGATGTGACAGCTCTCCGTTATGGATGCGACAGATGTAAAATTGCCATTTGTGTGACTTTGGTAAATAAAGTATAATTGTTTGAAAACATCGACAGAGACATTTTTGAGTATTTTTTGCATTACTGTAAAATACAAATCTACACAAATAACTTAGAAAGGGTTTTGCTATTTTGGTGAAAACTTTATTTTTTCATGGCGAGGTTGACATTTGCGTGGAATTGCTTAATTTTGTTTGATTGTTATTAGTGATAGTAATCAATTGACATGGAAAAATATATTTTTTCATGGAAATATATATTTTATAAAAATGTGAATGGGGCAAATGGGTGACGCGGTGGTGCAGTGGGTAGCACAATCGCCTCACAGCAAGAAGCTTGCTGGTTCGAGCCTCGGCTGGGTCAGTTGGCATTTCTGTGTGGAGTTTGCATGTTCTCCCCGTGTTCGTGTGGGTTTCCTTCAGGTGCTCCGGTTTCCCCCACAAGTCCAAAGACATGTGGTATAGGTGAATTGGGATAAATAGATAAAAGATAAATTGTCCGTAGTGTATGTGTGTGTATGGATGTTTCCCAGGGATGGGTTGCGGCTGGAAGGGCATCCGCTGCATAAAACATATGCTGGATAAGTTGGCAGTTCATTCCGCTGTGGCGACCCCAGATTAATAAAGGGACTAAGCCGAAAAAAATAATGAATGAATGAATGAATGAATGAATGGGGCAATATGGTTGCTCAGTGGTTAGCACTGATGAATAAAGGGACTAAGCCAAAGAAAAATGAATGAAAGAAAATGTGAATAAATATTTTCTTCATTTATGTCAATATGCAGTTCACTGAAATATAACCTTGTGCAATATAACTCCTGTCTCTCCTCTATAATTCAATATTTTAGTAATATAACCATAATTAATCATAATAAAATTTGTGATCTTATATTTAAAGTTTGTTTCAGTAAGTCACATTCATGTTTTTAAAATACTGAATATTTAATCTGAGGAATAGTTATATTGTCAGATTAGTTAAAAAAAAGCTGTTTGTGCATCAAAGGGTGGATAAGTTGCCCACTTATCTGTTCAGGAAAAAGTTCTCCTGCAATGTTTTTACAACATTCAAAACAGTTTTAACATTATAATATAGTTTTGTTTATGTTAATAAGTCACTTGGACTTTGATTTAAATAAAACACATTTAAAACATTGCCAAAGTGCACTCTGTACAGTAATCTCACGTTGTCTGAATCACATTCAACCAAGTTCACCAGCTGGTTAAAACATAAAAAAATATATATATATATATATATTTATATATGTCTGGAGAACATGTAATCAGATATTGACAGTGATTTGATGGCCCATACAGGCTGCATTTTCGTCCTTTTAATATAAATCTGTTAATATCAAAAGGTCTAGCTTTACACGTTTAAAGTTTAAAGTTTAAAGTTCACCCCAAAACTTTACTTGTTATAAAACTTTATGAGTTTCTTACTTCTGTTGAACACAAACGAATATATTTTGAAGAAAGCCTGAAAATCTGTAACCATTGACTTTCACTGTTGTTTTTTCTACTATTAAAAGGCAATGGTTAGAGATTTTCAGCTTTCTACAAAGCATCTTCTTTTGTGTTCAACAGAAAAAAAGAGGCATTAAGGTTTGTAACCACTTGAGGGAGAGTAAATAGTGAGTGAATTTTCATTCATCTCTTTATATAGTTGGCTCAAATTACTAGACCAAAATCGCATATCAGAGTGTGTGACAGTTAAATGTATTACGCATTTGTGTAATATGAACGCAGTGTTGATACACTACAGCCGACCAGTGAGAAAAAAATTAAACCTTTTCCAAGCTTTGAATTAACTGCTCCCAAAAACATTCAGCCTCAAAGCATTCAAAACATCACAAACTGGTGACACCTGCTGGTCAAGACTGTAAGTACAGCAAACGCTCAGGCCAAAACATTCATTAAAACGACTTTTTTTTAATAATAGCACGTTTTATTGAATGTATACTGTGTAAATGCAAGAAATCATCAAATATCAATAGAGTTATTTTATTAATTAGCAGGACTTTTGTTTGTTATATGAAGGGCTTATCTAAGTTAAGACTATTTAACTAATTCTGTTCTAATTACTCAAATGTCTCATTATTTACTTACTCATACTGCCAGGGCCATTTTATATCGAAGTTGATATTTAGCCGAACCATATTGGTGTTTCGTAACATCTAGTTTTTATGAGGTGGGTTGTTAGCCCAACGCTCAACCCCAAACCTGGAGGACCAGGACATACACACATACACTACGGAGAATTTAGCTTACCCAATTCACCTACAGCACGTCTTTGGACCTCTACGCGTACACGGGTGAAAGCGATTCGCCACTGTGTCGCCCAAATATAAACTATATATTATTAATATATTAAAAATATTTTAAATATGTGTGGCCACTCAAATGTCTCGTTAAAATAGTGTAATGTTTTAAAACTGACCCAAACTCTAACAAAAACCGTAGACAATCCTAAGCATTGGAGGTGGGGGTGATGATATTACTGATTTATAGCTTCACAGAGAACTTTTTATATAAACCCATCTCTGTTTTTTATATGAAATCTCTGTGACATTTTCTAAACAAGTTGATCTCTCAGCTGAATGTTCTTCTCCCCTGATGCTGCCAGTCTTGGAAGGAGTCAACATATTGAGTGTATAAAAGGCAGTGAGCGTTATCACATCTTCATTGGTGAATGGTGACTGTACATTCTGTTTCAGTGAGGAGCCGTTCACAGCTGTTGGAGAGACAAATGAATCTTCAGAGATCTTCATCTGTGCTTACACGTATTATTATATGAGGAAAGGCACAGGAAAAACTATCCTGCTTGGATGTTTCCTATACAAATGCTTTACAATGAATCTTACAGCATTGAACCAAACTGATGTCTGTCAGCAATACTCGTGTCCAGAGAGATCTGTTTCTTTATCTGTCTATGTGATTCTGTATGTGGTCGCAGCAGCTGTGGCTCTTCTGACCGTGTGTGGAAACCTGCTGGTCATCATCTCTGTTGGTCACTTCAAGCAGCTCTACACTCCTGCCAACATCCTCCTCCTCTCTTTGGCTGCGTCTGATCTTCTTACTGGAGTTTTTGTGATGCCGTTTCAACTGACTTTGCTGATTGAGTCATGTTGGACGTCTGGTCCAGTCATGTGCTCAGTTTTCAACTTTGTGTCTTTTCAAGCCACAAGTGTTTCTGTTCACACTGTGTCTTTAATAGCTGTCGATCGCTTCTTGGCTTTACGTTATCCTTTTCTTTACTCAGAGAAAATCTCACCCACTGTGATCTGTATAGCAGCTTTGCTAAACTGGTTGTTTTCACTCATCTATAACTTCACTCTTTTTTATGTTAATGGAAACTTCACTGATAGTGTGTGTCCAGGAGTGTGTGTTTATAATATTGACGGGATTTCCTCAATCATTGATCTTCTGATTGTGTTTATAATGCCATGTACACTCATTATAATATTATACACTCATGTTTTTGTCATTGCTAAGAAACATGCGACTGCTATAAGAGCCCTTCAGGTTCACAACAGCACAGAATCCTCTAAAAACAAAATCAGTGACAAATCAGAGAGAAAAGCTGCGATGCTGCTGGGGATTCTGGTCTTTGTGTTTCTCCTGTGTTTGCTGCCGTATTATATTACCTCTTTAGTGATTCCATACAGTACTGCTAACTTGTATCATGTTAGAAGCGTTGCTACAATATTTTTCTTCCTGAACTCCACCATTAATCCCATCATTTATGCCATATTCTATCCTTGGTTTAAGAAAAGCTTAAAATTAATGTTTACATTAAAAGTGTTTAATAAAGACTCCTCGCTGATGAATGTGCAGTAAGTTATTTGAATATAAGAGAATGTTTCCCCTCCCATTTCCAGATAAATGTGTTTTTATACATTATTTTGTCATTAAACAAAAATGCTCTTTAATACAAACATCTATTAAATGTTTCTTCTATTGCAGATATATATTTGTTTAATATTATAATATACATTAATATTATATTATATACACGATTATATATATATATATATATATGTGTGTGTGTGTGTGTGTGTGTGTGTGTGTGTGTGTGTACAGTATAGTTTTTTGACAATTGTAAGGGTGGCTCCAGTCTCCCCTCTATAATGCGTTTATTGTAAAACTATGAAAAACAAAAAGAGCAGGTTATCATAAAGGATTATGTGATTTTGTGATGTTTAAAGGCTGTAAAACAACATGTTATTCTTTAAACACCAGTCAGTCTCAATAACTCCTCGTTGTAAATGTTAGTTAACACACTAAGTGGTGGATCACAGCTCCTTACAAAACAACAACCATATCCTTGTGAGGTTTTCCGCTTGGGTTTGTTTTTAACGCAATTTTCATGATAAAATGCAATTTTACTTTTAATCCTAATTACAATTCATTCATGTAGATTTATCCACATATACTTTTCATTCATTAATTTTCTTTTCGGCTTAGTCCCTTTATTAATCTGGGGTCGCCACAGCAGAATGAACCGCCAACTTATCCAGCATATGTTTTACGCAGCAGATGCCCTTCCAGCTGCAACCCATCACTGGGAAACATCCATACACACCCATTCACACTCATACACTACGGACAATTTAGCACTGTTTATTTCGCTTTCATCTCTGCCCTGTTGTATTTATATTAGCTTATAATTTATTATAATTTATGCAAACACACTGCATAGAAAAACTTGATCATGCCAAATGTATCTAAATGAATGAAATCTTTCCAAATAGAGCTATTCGATTCATCTGGTGAAATTATATTCATATCGCAATATATATCGCAGGAAAATAAAATATTGCAATGTCTGATTTTTACAATATCGTGCAGCCATACTGTAAACTACAATCAAGGAACCCTGTTGGAATTGGTAGGGTTTTGGAATTGGTGTTTAAACATACAATAATTACTAAACAGCAGGCTTAAAACATAATGTATATGACATTTTATGTATACATCTGGCAAAACGCTCATTTTGTAGAGTTAATTATTATGGCTAACCAAATGGTATAGCTTACATGAGGTAAATGTACATTGTGTGTCATTGTTTACAAGCCGTTTTGTTGACGTCTCGGCGATGGAAACGCGGATTTATCGTGATATAAAATAGTGTAAATTGTCGTAACTTGCACTGTATTTTTTCTACATACCCTCTGATGTTCGTTCAAGTTAATTTCACGCTGTTAAACACGCCGTAAAGACGAATCCTCCTCGAATATACTGGTCCTCGTGTATTCACGCTGCTGCTTCACTTCAACTGAGGCGCAAACGGTCTGTCACTCAGCGTAAAAGAGCGGCAAACGGGATTGTTTGAATTTCGTAATAACATTGACAGCATTTCATATATCAGACATAACGCATAGATTTATTGCGATTAATTGGACGAGAGGCACCCTATCATTTTATTGTTAAGTTTTTTACCTGCTGCAACTGACGCCTAGACGAAAGTTCAATTGTGGTAAATGTTGGCTTATTAAACATAAACCTAATTACATGTTAAATAAAAAAAATTAATAAAAAATAAATTAAATTAAATAATAATGATGATAAAAATGATCTGCTCTGTCGAGCGTAGTGTTTTCAGCATGTGCCCAATCTCAAAAACAGTTTTAATGAATACAGTTCAAGCGAACATATTTAAAACTTGTAATGTGCCTGGTTTGGATTATTTAGAGCCTACATTTTTGTGATTTTATATCTTATTTTTTAATGTTACTCTGAAATAATTAGGGAGCAGCATGGTGACGCAGTGGGTAGCGCTGTCACCTCACAGCAAGAAGGTCGCTGGTTCGAGCCTCGACTGGGTCAGTTGGCATTTCTGTGTTGAGTTTGCATGTTCACCCTGTGGTCGTGTGGGTTTCCTCTGGTTTCCCCCACAGTCCAAAGACATGCGCTATATAGGTGAATTGAATAAACTAAATTGGCCATAGTGTGTGTGTGTGTGAATGAGAGTGTATGGATGTTGGGTTGCAGCTGGAAGGGCATCCGCTGCATAAAACATATGCTAGATAAGTTGGTGGTTCATTCCGCTGTGGCGACCCCAGATTAATAAAGGGACTAAGCCGAAAAGAAAATGAATGAATAAAATAATTAGGCTAACATTTTTCCCATAATTAACTACACTAGTTGTTGCAATTCTTATAGGCCTTCTGCTAACATTTCTTGTAGGAAGCCTACTAGGCTATATTTCATACACTCATGACATTGTATTGAATAGTAATGATGCATTTACAGGCCCATAGCCAGGGTGGTTCGGAAGACCCACCCCTCACTGACAAAGATCCAGAATTTGTCCCATACCTGAGCTCATTTGTCCTATTTCGACTGCTTTTCCATCATAAATAGTGTGAATAACCCATCAAAAAAGGCTTTAAGACCAAACTGAATCCTCTGTTGGCTGTCGCTTCGGTGTGACTTCAGCTAATCAGTTTTGGCCAGTGCTAACAAATATTTTCATTTTACAATCTGACGTAAGAGAAGTCATCTACTGTTTTCAAACAGAGAAAACATTTTACAGGTAACGTTTATTCTAAATCTTGGACCTTATTCTTAAAACAAAGAAAATGAGCCATGTGTGAGCAATGTGAGTAAAAATGTGTAAAGCACCAAAAGCGGACCGTGTTGAAATTGATTTGAATACTACTTTGGCTATTGTTGTTATCCATGAATTTTCAAATGTACTTTTTTTACAAGAGAGGCTAGAAAAATTGTGAAGCTCTACATTACTATTATTATTATTATTATTATTATTATTATTATTATTATTATTATTATTATTATTCAATTCAAGTTTATTCATAGAGCACTTTTACAATGTAGATTGTGTCAAAGCAGATTGTGTCAAAGTCCAGATTTCAGAGTGGAAGTTCAGTTCGGAGCAAATCCACCGAAGTGCAGCTCCACAAGTCCCGATCCGAGCAAGGCAGTGGCAACAGTGGCGAGGAAAAAAACTTCACCAATTGGCGAAGTGAAGGGGAAAAAAAGCTTGAGAGAAACCAGACTCTGTTGGGCATGATCATTATTCTTCTGGCCAAACTTCCTGTGTGGAGCTGCAGTCTAGGTGCCGGAGGCTGGAGAAGCTGTTTTTATTGTAATAATAAGCTATTATTATTCATTCATTCATTCATTTTCATTTCGGCTTAGTCCCTTTATTAATCTGGGGTCGCCACAGTGGAATAAACCGCCAACTTATCCAGCATATGTTTTACGCAGCGGATGCCCTTCCAGCTGCAACCCATCTCTGGGAAACATCCATACACACCCATTCACACTCATACACTACGGACAATTTAGTCTACCCAATTCACCTGTACCGCATGTCTTTGGACTTGTGGGGGAAACCGGAGCACCCGGAGGAAACCCACGCCAACACAGGGAGAACATGCAAACTCCACACAGAAACGCCAACTGACCCAGCCGAGGCTCGAACCAGCGACCTTCTTGCTGTGAGGCGAACGTGCTACCCACTGTGCCACTGTGAGGCCCGCTATTATTATTATTATTATGTTTCTTTTTTTTTATTCAAATGGCCAAATTTTGACTAAGGAAAGTTGAATGTGCTCCTCAGTTTGTTACTTGCCTAATAAATGACAATAGATTACAGTTTTTAATTTAAAACTTTAACAGATTCCTATTTTTTTAATGGATGTATTTTATGTATTTTAAAAGTATTATTTCACATTTCTTTATTATAAATCTTTGGGAAATATTTTTGGTATATCGAAAAGTGTGGTTACAATGACCATACGACAAGCTGATTCAGCTAAAAAGCAGTGCTTAAAATGTCACTAAAATGCAGTATTTAAATCTCATAATTAAATAGAAAATGAGGCATATAATTGCAAAAAGGTCCACTTTTTGAGGAAATAAAAGAACCATCCTTTTATCAGACTGGCTACGGGCCGGATTTCACATCAAATAGCATATTCAAAGCTGAGGTGTGCATATATCAAGATTTAAAAGATCCAACATTTTTGCTCAAATGTATACTTTTTATTTACAACCACTTATGTTTTTGTATGCGATTTCTTTGACGCTTTTCTAAGTCAGTTGATTTCCCAAATGAATATTCTTCTCCCTTGATGCTGCTCGTCTTGGAAGGAGTCAACATGTCAAGCGTATAAAAGGCAGTGTGCGTTGTAGCACGTCTTAATTGGTGAACGGTGGCTGACAGCACATTGTGTTTCAGTGAGGAGCCGTTTAGAGCTGTTGGAGAGACAAATGAATCTACATCTGTGCTTGCATGTGTTTTTGTTTTTTGTATGAAGAAGGTCTCAAAAAGACCTACACCTGTCTTGACCTGACCTGTTTGGATGTTCCTTCCAAATGCTTTACAATGAATCTTACAGCACTGAACCAAACTGATATCTGCGAGGACTA
>CAIGQW010001014.1:2041915-2053570 GCA_903798125.1 Danio choprae
TGAACTCCACCATTAATCCCATAATTTACGCTTTATTCTATTCCTGGTTTCAAAAAAGCTTAAAATTAATTGTCACATTTAAAGTGTTTAATAAAGACTCCTCGCTGATGAATGTGATGTAAGTCATAGAATTAAAGGTTCTTGTTATCATAATGCATGCATCATTATGTTTTGCAATATAGCACTAAACATTACCATGAATACACATATATTGTTTTCACTCTTGGCCGTGTGTTTATATTTCCTTCATGTCACATAAATGTATTTTTTGTTTCTGTTACAAAATGGTTAAAGTTTAAAACAGAAAAATAAATATTAAATGAGTTTTGAACAACAATCATTGCAACTGATCCATTGATTACATTATAAATTAATGTCTTAAAATATAATGCTATTACTTATTCTTCTAACACAGCTCAGAATAATGTTGCTATTTTTTATGCAAATATTTTTTTAAGTAAATATATTATGCTTGAACAATTAAATGTGCTATAAAATGTGCATCGTAGCAGAATATTTGCTTAAATATGCAATAAAAGAAGTAGACACCACACAATGTAAAAATGTTAAGACAAAAAGTTATGACAGCAAATGTTTGTATGTTTCTTTTACTTATTTTAATAAGTTAATGAGGTTTCAACTAATGTTTTTTTTGTTTTATATGGTTTAACGTGGGGCAACACGGTGGCTCACAGCAAGAAGGTCACTGGTTCAAGCCTCGGCTGGGTCAGTTGGCGTTTCTGTGTGGAGTTTGCATGTTCTCCCCGTGTTGGCGTGGGTTTCTTCCGGGTGCTCCGGTTGCCCCCACAGTCCAAAGACATGCGCTATAAACTAATTTGTCCGTAGTGTGTGTATGTGTGTGAATGAGTGTGTATGGATGTTTCCCAGTACTGGGTTGCAGCTGGAAGGGCATCCACTGTGTAAAACATATGCTGGATAAGTTGGCGGTTCATTCTGCTGACCCCTGATGAATAAAGGGACTAAGCCAAAGGAAAATGAATGAATAAATGTCATTGTTCAAGCATAAATAAATTCATGCCACGCCATTTTAGACATTTATGTACAATTCCGTCCAAATATGCATAAGATTTTATCTATCCCAAATGTGTGAGTTATGTAATTCTCAATAATTGTTGTAATTCTATTCAATTAAATTGTGATTAAAACTGTCAAAAAAGATTTAAAAAATATAGCCCCTACCAAATAAACAACAACTCCACCCTGCAGAGGGCGCCATCTCTGCCTCAACTTCCACAGACCCTTGAATGGAGACATTGTAGAAACTACAGCTTTATAGACATGTGTTTAATGCTGTTCTCCTCCAGGCGGCGCTCGACGGACCAGAGACTCCAAGTCTTTTTTTCTTATTTTTTTTCTTATGATAACACAGAACTGACACTCGTGTAAGATTGTAAGATGCCATATGTAACAGTCATTCAAAAGTTAGTCAGTGATACAGAACGAACACAAAGAAAAAGAAGTAAGGTACATTTAAAAAGGAGAGGGGGGTGTCCATCATGTTTGAAATATTAAATTCATTCATTCATTCATTTTCTTTTAGGCTTAGTCCCTTCATCAATCAGGGGTCGCCACAGCGGAATGAACCACCAGCTTATCCAGCATATGTTTTACACAGCGGATGCCCTTCCAGTTGCAACCCATCACTGGGAAACACCCATACACTCTCATTCACACACATACACTACGGACAATTTAGTTTACTCAACTTACCTATAGCGCCTATAGTTTCCACACCAACACGTGGAGAACATGCAAACTCCACACAGAAATGCCAACTGGCCCAGCCAGGACTCGAACCAGCAATCTTCTTGCTGTGAGGCGACAGTGCTAACCACTGAGCCACCTTGTCGTTGAAATATTAAATTGTACAGATCATTTTATTCATTATTAGAGATCTTTTTATAGCCTTCTTATTTCATGTAGTTGAGGTCAAAGAGTTATAAAATAGGTTTTAATCTTTACAGAAACAATTAAAGGAGGGATAGACATTACCTTTGCTTTATGTATGTGATTTATGCTTTTCTATTAAAAATATATAGAATAAAGCATTTCACGACTTGTGCTACACACAAGCTCAAGAGTGTCACATGACTGACAACAGTCTTACGGTAAAGATGAATTGAGGTGAATAGCTTTTCTTTTGTAAACTGTCTTTTTACTTTGTGTTGTGTTGACTTTAAATGCATTCATTTTCTTTTCGGCTTAGTCCCTTTATTAATCTGGGGTTGCCACAGTGGAATGAACCGCCAACTTATCCAGCATATGTTTTACGCAGCGGATGCCCTTCCAGCCGCAACCCATCACTGGGAAACATCCACACACACTCATACACTACGGACAATTTAGCTTACCCAATTCACCTATACTGCATGTCTTTGGACTTGTGGGGGAAACCGGAGCACCCGGAGGAAACCCACGCAAACACTGGTCAGTAGGTATTTCCACACAGAAATACCTACTGACCCAGCCGGGGCTAGAACCAGCGACCTTCTTGCTGTGAGGCGATTGTGCTACCCACTGCGCCACCGTGCTGCCTTTGACTTTAAATATTAAAGCATTTTGTATGCTATAAACATCAGCTTTGTTTTTTATAATGATAACAGTACACTTAACAAATGATTTTTGCTGCTTGTTCAAACTACTTATCTAAAATGAGCTAAAACAACACAACTCTTGAGATTTTTTTGGGACAACTTAATTGTTTTGTGTTCAATTTATTTAGGTTTGTTACATTAACTTGTGTTACGATTTGTGCTGGAACAACGTGAATGAATTGTGTGAAACCCTGCATTTTTTACAATGTAGCAGAAATATTGTATACTGTATAGGCCTGGTACAAGTGAGATTCAGCCACTAGGGGGCGCGCAAAATTGTTAATGGCTTAATTTTTCACGACATGTGCTACACACGAGCCTAAGAGTGTCACATGACTGACAACAGTTTTACAGTTAAAGTACGCCCATACGAACCTAGAGATCCAGCTAGGTTGTGTCATTTCCCTTCTAGTCGTTTATTTCTCGACTGGAGCTTCATCACGGTGGCGAAACTTTTAACGGGTGTTTGAGGAGTTTCTGCTGCGGGAGCCGGATGCTTTATTGAAAGCAGCGAATTTATCGTATTAAAATGGCAAGTTTAATGACTGGCGTTTAAACTCAAACGATATTTCTTTCACATGTTATTTATTTAAAAGTTTGTATTTATTTATAACATAGTTTGACATGTTGTTTGGTACCGCAGTGAGTTCCACTAGATTGACTGACAGGCTTCTCCTCAACATGACATTTGCGATTCATTATGAATGAATGAACGAGTATTTTACACTCGTTTTAACGACACAAACCGAGTGAAAATGGGCGATGAGTCGAAGTCAGTGGACGGAGAGGTGAATGACAATAAATATTACTCAAAAGCTGATGCTGAGGTGAATTTTGAACATCGCTGCACAACGCCAGAAACGCGTTTATATAAAAAGAGATGGATCATAGTGTGTTTATTTAGCTCATATTCGCTGTGCAACTCCTATCAATGGATTCAGTACGGAATCATCAACAATATCTTCATGCGCTTCTACGGCGTGGACTCTTTCACCATCGACTGGATGTCCATGATTTACATGTTGACATACATTCCGCTCATTTTCCCCGTTTCGTGGCTACTGGATAAAAAGGGTCTGAGGGTCATCGCGCTCGTGGCCGCGGCTCTGAATTGCGCCGGCACGTGGATCAAGGTGGCCAGCGCGAGACCGGACCTTTTTCCGGTGACATTTCTGGGTCAGTTCACGTGCTCCGTAGCTCAGGTGTTTATATTGGGGATGCCCTCGCGCATCGCATCGGTGTGGTTCGGGTCGGATGAGGTGTCTACAGCATGCTCCATCGGGGTCTTCGGAAATCAGGTAAGTTGCAATAAGATTATAGCAGTAGTTTTGTTCATTTTAAAGGTCCCGTGAAATAAAAATTAAACTAAAAGTTAGATATTAGTTTCAGTCAGTTATAAGTTTATATATTAGCTAGTGTGCTTCAAAACAGTGACAAAATTAGAGTTTAGAAAATATAAAACTGATATAAACATCCACAGCTTGCAGTTTGTCACTTGGTAAATGGATAAATTATTTTTTTCACATTACCTCATACTTCAGTTTCTTATCAAATCTTCTGACCAATCAAATGCTCTCTAGTATCTGACATGCCCCACCCCCTTCAACACTCTTCTTATTTGCTTTTCATTTGTTTGGCTTGAGCTCAACCACTCTCACTAGTTGAGCTGTGATTAAAACCAAAGGCTATTGGCTGTTTTTTTGAAAAGGGGTGGAGCTACTCTGTCCCACCTCCTTTTAATTTTTCAGATGAGATTACGCCAAACATCAAAGAGAAAAAATGCACATTTCAAAGCACTTCACGTGACCTTTTGTAGACCTTTATACTACAATTTATGCTCCGTTAACAGCAGTTAGTGAAGCAAAATGATTGTTATCACACAGGTACGCACGCTGACACACCATCTATGCTATTGGTCAGCAAACAGATACCCCCGCCCCCAGTCTATCCTCATTGGATGAGCCCATGTTTGCGTTAAATTGAGAGTTTAAGTCAAAGTTGTGTTCGAATACGATTTTTTTCATTAAAATATCCCAAAAACATTAAAACAGTGTTATGTATTTTGCTGACAAGATATTTTTATAAATGTAAAAATCTTAAATATGATTGAACCAAAGCAAGATGTCACTAACAATTGCATAAATTAGTACAAATGTTTTCAGTGAGTCTTAAATCTTGAAGTTATTGGTGAATTTTAACAACGCTTGTTTACAGATTTTACAGAGAGATTCTTACAGAACTTTTCTATGGGTTTATTTATAAAGCCCTGTTTTTAACCAAAACAGTGTTGTTGATAACTAAATAGTAGGGATGTTTTAATGTGCAGCCACCCAAATGCTTTGCAGTTTTGTTAACTGGAACACAACTCATTTCCCTATTTGTATTCACACAAATCAAATAATATCAGACAAAACCAGGTAGTGGATTGAGACAAAGCGAATGCAATTTTAAAAGCACTAATACTTGTGCTTAAACTATGTCTAAAATCATATCTCCATTGTAAGAAGTGTTGTATTCACGTGTTGCGTATGTACAGTAACAACAAAAAGTTGTTCAGTTATTCAAATATATTGTTTATATTTTTACTAGTGGGTGTAGGACACTATAAAAGTGAAAATAGCATTATAAAGAAAACAGTGACATATTATACCTAAAAAATATTCATACAGTCGGCTAAAAACCAACAGGTGCAGCAAGGTTCATGCAAACCTGGTTTATTGTAATTAATTTCATACAGCATAGTTTCTATCAGAGAGTCTGACATTATTTAGATCATATTAACAGTTTGTAAATTATTATGAATAAACTGTTATAATGTGAGAAATGTTGAAGGTGTCTGAATCATTGTAGTATTGACTGAATGCCATGTACGCTACCTGACAAACGTCTTCTCGTCGTTGCCACTTGTAAGAGGAAATGTTCTTGCCATGAACATAGCCTTGGTTGCTGACATGGCATTAAATTAAAACAAACAAACAAACAAGCCACTTTGTAAGAGCAACAAATAATAACTTAACTTCTAGTTGATCATTTGGAAAAGTAGAGAAGGTCGGTTTTTCTGATGAATCATCTGTTAAACTGGATCCCAATCATCACAAATACTGCAGAAGACCTATTGGAACCCGCATGGACCCAAGATTCTCACAGAAATCAAATCAAGTTTGGTGAAGGAAAAATCATGGTTTGGGGTTATATTCAGTATGGGGGCTTGCGAGAGATCTGCAGAGTGGATGGCAACATCAACAGCCCGAGGTTTCAAGACATTTGTGCTCCCCATTACATTACAAACCACAGGAGAGGGCAAATTCTTCAGCAGGATAGCGCTCCTTCTCATACTTCAGCCTCCACATCAAAGTTCCTGAAAGCAAAGAAGGTGAAGGTGCTCCAAGATTGGCCAGCCCAGTCACCAGACATGAATATTATTGAGCATGTCTGGGGTAAGATGGAAGAGGCATTGAAGATGAATCCAAAGAATCTTGATGAACTCTGGGAGTCCTGCAAGAACGCTTTCTTTGCCATTCCAGATGACTTTATTAATAAGTTATTTGAGTCATTGCAGAGATGTATGGATGCAGTCCTCCAAGCTCATGGGAGTAATACATAATATTAACTCTTTCCACTGCACCGTGACTTTATATTCTATACTGTACATTATTTCTGTTAGGTGACAAGACTTTTGTTGAAGCAAAGTCAGATCTAACTGTCCTAATTAAATAATTAAAAAGCAAGGCATGATCATATTTTATTTTGGTAAAATAAGCGTAATCTAGAGGCCTTTGACTTCGATATTAGGCACTTCTAATACCAAATGGTCAACTAGAAGTCAAATTATTATTTGTGGTTCCTAAAACTTGGACAGGCGACAAGACTTTGTCAGGTAGTGTACTGTACTTTCTCATTTTTAACCTCAGAGATGTTTATTTTCCTTTCAGTTAGGCATCGCCATCGGCTTCCTCGTTCCACCAATACTGGTTCCCAATGTGGACGATCCGGACGAGTTGGCGGCTCATATCAGAGTCATGTTCTACATCACAGCAGGCGTGGCCACATTCCTGTTCGTGCTGGTTGTCATTGGTAAGTGCAAACATCATTTATGATAATGATTTCATGATAATCTTCCATTCCAAAACATTTGAATCCATTAAAGCTACTCCAAAACTTGCAACTTACTTATGTTGTCTTGTAAGATGTTTTGTTTGTGATGAAGTCAGTGTAGAATAAATCTGGCGAATAAGACACAAGAAATATTGATTAGAAATAAAAGTAAACATGGTTTGTTCAAACTTAAAGGGCTTCTATTGACCACTTGTACAAGATGTAAGATCTTTTAATCCCAGTTTCTTTACAAATCCTGTTCTGTGGACATAATTATACGTGTTACTACAGAGACATGTTAATACGCTCCTGTCAATAAATTTGGCGGGTCAGGCAAAACTGCACTCCTACGTCAGGTTCTAGTGGGTTTCAAAATCACTTGAATCTGGATCCTATTTTAACCTCAGGAAATTTTTAAAAAGAGACTTGTTGTGTTTATATTACTGCAGTATGGCTGTGGACACACAATACCTACACACAATTCTGTCCAAACTGCTTCCAAAGGTTGATTTTGCATCATAGGTGCCCTTTAAAATCTGAGTAAAAAACATATACAATGTTTATTTTGCTAGCGCACATTGTTATGTATAAAGTTCAATTTATAGTTCTGCATCAACTGACTGCCATACTACACGGCGCATACCTTGCAATTATAAAGATAAAACCCCACCCCCTACTCAATATTCCATTTCAGATGGAAATACATCATCGTATTGAAATTAAAAGTCAGCAGCAACTTCCGGTTTACATGGAGTTTAATTGAAAACTATTGTCAATCTATTCGTGTGACATGGGAGTTTGCTGTCTCTTCAGAGAGTTTCTATCATTTAGCACCATGTCCTAACAGCACGCGACAGAAATGACATGACAGAAACATTTAAATACCAGCCACTGCACTCCCAATGAAATAGTGAAGGCTAATAAAGAAAAGTAAAAATCTAATTAATACATATTTAAACCTCTTTAACGTTATTAATAGGCTACTGAGTGACTGATGGTGTTGGTTTGCACTAAATCATAGTTTTGACTTTAATTTTCAAACCTGCTAGTTATTTCATTTCCAATATCTGAGGTGAACTATCTGCTGCTGCTTTCAGTAGTATGACAATAAATGTCTCGTAAATAATATTTAAACTCACATTGGGACTGAATAAAGCACATAATCTGTACCTAAGGTGATCTTTGTCATAGTAGTATATGTTGTTGTTCTGCCACAAGTTGTCTTTATTTTTATTGTGTCTTAATCTGTTCTTCCAGTATGAACAAACAAGAGGACCAAGTTTGTAGACATGGAACAGTGCTGATGCTGATGATTATCTGACCTTTAGCACACATGACAGAAGGGGAAATTGCATGTTTTTTTTCTTCTTTCACTTTCAACCGATGTCTCTTAGCTGTATAAATGCTGAGCTGCCCTTTTTGATCCTGATATGATCTCGAAACCCAGATTTTGAGCAACACAGGCATTCATTTCTGTTCTCAACTTCTTGCAAGCAAGGATATTTGTCTAAAGTTTAACAGCTTCATACAGATTATAGAAGAAATAATAGATGACTATATCGTGAGGCATTTTAATTTCTTAATTAAAAACTACTTAAAAAAATAAAAAATAAATAATTGTGCTATACGGGGCAGCACTGTGGCTCAGTGTTTATCACTGTCGCCGGCAAGACAGCAAGAAGGTCGCTGGTTCGAGTCCCGGCTGAACCCTAATAAATAAGAGACTAAGCCGAAGAAAAATGATTTAAATTGTAATAAACTATAATTTAGTGGTGCTTTTTTGTAATATTTTAAGCTTTCCATATATATTTTTGTGAGGTATAACACAAATGTTTGGGCTACATATTGATTTTTGTTTTCCCTATAAGTAACACTGTCATTCAAACTCCATCCAGCAATATGATGATAAGTTACATGATGACATCTTTTCATTTTTGGGTAAAGCGTTTTCTTAATTTCTTTAAAAATGACTTGTTTTGCTGGTATGTTGTACACTTTTTGTTTTTAGTAAAGGACAAGAACAGCAGACTGTGGTGTTTTGCACCTCCAATCCTGCTGTGTTTTTAATATCTATTGCACGTTTGATAAAGCAAATAACACAAGAGTTCAGTAACCTGCAGTTTTGAGGACAACCGCTAATTTTTTACTCAAACACAAACATCCCCAGATGTATTAACACAGTGAATTCATGCACACTTCCACCCATATGCACCAAATACTGGAACTTCAACACTAACAAACTGTGGAAATTGTTTAGAAATAAAAAAAAAAAAGGTTCATTTGAAATATTTTTTTCAAATGTTTTTCTTGTAGTTAAATTATTAAACCTAATATATATGTGGCAAAAACCTTATTATCTTTGATGCTTTTCCTCCTGTGCATTCTGGGATTGAAATATACATGTAAGTCAATCATGCATCTTATCATTATTTTGCTAGCAATTTTTTTTGTAGCATGCTTCTTGTCCTTTATATTAATCAGCCTTATCATATGATATTGTCTGTTATTTATATAATTACTATTATTTTTGTATTATTTAATTGTTTATTTTTTGTTGCATGATGTTGTCCATATATATATATATCACACATATATATATATATCACACATATATATATATATCACACATATATATATATCACAAATATATGAGTAGCAGTGCGATATGGCTGTATTTCGGCACTGGTGGGTGGCGTACATTGGCTCGAGGCCACAGACCGAGTGCCTTAGTGTTCCACTAGTCACTGCTACAAGTGTGATATTGCGTTTATACAATAGTTCGACTGCATAATCGTGTATATAAAAAAAGAAAATCAAACACAGAGTCTCAAAAACCCTTTTGTATGAGGAACTACTTTCTTCCGCCTTTCATTCACATCTGCAGCTGACCGTCAGAACAGTCTAAACAATCTAAACAAGTACGTTCTCGCCTAAAAAGCCTCTCTAATGTCAAGTACATTATGTTGCCAACAGCTGCAATATTTGTCAAAATGTAGTGAGTTTATTCATCTGCTGTTACTATGTGGGTGGAGTAATACACTTGGGTGAAGAGGCTGTACGAGTGCTGTTATTGCAGAATTTGGCATGGCTATAAGCCAATCAGATTCGAGAACAAGACAGAACTGTTGTGTGTATATATACAGTACATGTGTATATATATATTATTTTTTATTTCATATTATATGTACTTGCTTTTATTTTTAGGGGTTTATTTAAATTTTAAGATTAAATAATTTTGTTAATTGCTTTGTTTTTTTACTGCTTGTCAAATTTGCATATAAAATATAAATACAAAAGTTTTCTATATTATAATAATAATAATAATAATAATAATAGTAATAAATGTATAATTTTTTTTATGTCATTTTTTTTAAGTAAATGTAATTTAAGTTTTTCAAACTGTTTTTCATATTACCAGTTAATAGTTGATAATATGTAAAATATGAATAAAACAATTTATCTAGAATTAATAAAAGTTATTAATGTTAAATGATAATAATTATTAATAGTTAAGTGTCCATTTCTTCTGTATTTAAATGAAGATTTCCATGTGAGGTTTTTGACTGATTATTGGATGTTTTTGTCTTTTTATTTAAGTGTTTCAGGAGCATCCGGAGATTCCTCCCACTCTCGCTCAGGCTGCGGCTCGGCAGATTTCTCCAGAGAGCTACTCATACACGGCCTCCATCCTCAGACTGCTACGCAACAAAGCCTTTATCCTCCTCGTCATCACTTACGGTGAACGTCTCTCCCTCAACACAACAGAGCCATTCAGCACCACAAACTGGGCTTCATTATGCTTGCTCCCATTTAAACACACAGTCTTAGTTTGTTACTGAGAACATGAGCACGAATAGTTCAGTAGTCAGTGGGTTTTTGCTAATGTAAGCTTCAGTTGGGTTGGGTAATCTCGCCTACAGTGACCAAAAAGTCTATGCCCCTGGGCGGGAGACAAGATATACAGTTTAATTCAGAATTATTAATCAGAATTTTTAGCCCTCCTGAAATATTAGCCCCCCTGTATATTTTTAAAAGAAGCTTTTTTCTACACATTTCTAAACATAATAGTTTTAATAACTAATTTGTAATAACAGATTTTTTTTATCTTTGCATGATGACAGTACATAATATTTGACTAGATATTTATCAAGATTCTAGCATTCAACTTAAAGTGACATTTAAAGGCTTAACTAGGGTAATTAGGCAGGTAGGGTAATTAGGCAAATCATTGTATAAAGATGGTTTGTTCTGTAGACAATGAAAAAAAAAAAGATTGCTTAAGGGGACTAATAATATTGACCTTAAAATGGTTTAAAAAAAAATTCCTTCCTCTGTTAAACATAATTTGGGAAATATTTGAAAAAGAAACACAAATATTCACAGGAGGGCTAATAATTCTGACTTCAACTGTATATATTTTAACATTAAGAGCCATGGAAGCTCATAATGCTGGCAATTATACCTCAATACATTTCATTAGTGTTTTTCGCTAATGTAAGCATCAATGTTTTGCTCTTGCTCATAATTAGATGTTGCGTTCTGAACAAGCTCCTAAAACTAGCTTATTAAACAAAAAGTTTCCTGCTACTGACATAAGCTGTTAATTACAGTCATAGTCATGTGGTGCACTATTAACTGCGCAAAAGTTAGATGGACTCTTAAAATTGAAATTCATATATAGAAACCTTAATATTGTAGGCAGGGTGCATGTCTCAGAAAGGATACGAGCTAGACAAATTGCTAATGTTATAGTCTAAATTAAAATATAATTTTTCATAATTTCATCATAATTAAATGAATTGCTGTGGATTTGATTTGTTGAATATTAAAATCCATATATATATGTTTAGTTTTTTTCATACACATAGTATTTGCAATCAGTACATTTGGAATTACATACACACACACACGCATGCATATATATATATATATATATATATATATA
>CAIGQW010001014.1:2053670-2064214 GCA_903798125.1 Danio choprae
AATAAAGTCCATTCTAAACAGAAAAACTGCTCGATTGCTTTGTTTTCACGGCCAGCATGAACTATATTAACTGACTTTATGATCCATCTGTGCACACACAGACACCTGTGTAAAACTGGCATGGCAAGCCTGTAGCTGCATATAACCTGGCTGAACATTGACCAAAATAATGCTGCTGGAATTCAAAGCTCTTTATACATTTACAGCTGCTTCAGAAATGTCACGACGATTAGTGCTTAGCAGATGTACATCAGATCAATAGTCTGAAGCAAGAAGTCTTTTTTAAACATGAGTTTATACTTTCAATAGTTCTTAACTCTTCCGTGTTTCCTCAGGGCTGAATGTTGGCTGTTTCTATGCTGTCAGTACACTTCTCAACCGGATGATCATTGAACAATATCCTGTAAGTCCCTCCCATTCATCAGCTATCCGGCCAATCATGAGAGACCTAGACCTATACCGAATTTACATAATAACAGAAGCGATTTCAGTGATTTATGATTGCTGCGTCCCAATTCGCATACATGACTAAGTTCTAAAAGTTTTTTTCATAAAAACGTACATACCTTTCAGTGTGCAACAGAAGAGTATGCTAAATTTGGGACATAGTAATTCTTCATTAACGGACCGTCATGTTGCTTAGTTACGTCCCCTGTCAATCATCCCGACACACCATCCACATTTCTTTCCTGTTTAATTACCTGTCATATTGCAGATTCAGGTGCAGGATAATCTGCCATTCATAATTCTTTTATGCAGAGAAATCTCCTCACGTCTTTGGTTAAGTATGCATTCAGAAGTTCATGTCCAAACATGTCTTTATAGAAGTTCACATTGTTGTTGCAGATGAAATCACATTGTTGCAGAGGTTGTTGTCCAGAAAGAGAAAACGTAACATTTAGAATATTATATTAAAACTGAAGGAAATGGGTGGAAATAAACAAGGACAGGCTATCTTAACGCTTAATTCGTTTTATTCCTCTATAAGGAAAAATGATAAAGCCAACAAAAGAGCATGTATGAGCTTTGTACAGTGCATTTGAAAATTAATAGAAGCTGTCACAGACATATAATCAATCCAAAAGTTACAGGGGGGGAAAGGAACTAGAGTGGTGCCAAAGCAAAGAACCAAACAAAACCAAAAACCACAAACTAGAACACAAGATCCCCTCTAAAAATGTGAAAAAAAACCCGAAAACGTCAGCATATGTGACGCTAATAATGTACACTCCCTAAAATAATGAACAAAAAATACACAAAGCGGCGCTCACCCACTTACCTAGTGTTTCTGAACAATTCAAGTAACTATGGGCAAAATGTATGTCAAGTGACTTGTTAACCTATTCCTTTTTCCCCAAAAAGGAATGATAAACTCTTAAACCATATTGAATTTACAGTTGTTTGGATTAGTTCAGAGACACGGAACAAAACATAATACAGAATCAGAAACGAGCGTGCACAGCACAAACCCACACACACAGCACTGAAAAAACAAGGCATTCCATTTAAAGTCCGTGGAACGAAGCCTGATTGGTCCACGAGGAAACGCCCTAATAAGGAGTGACAGGCTCGGGATCCAATCAGCACCTGAGAAGGAAAAAAAATAGCGGAACAAAAGGTGATAGGGCGAGATAAAGAGCGAATGAGAGAGAGAGAGAGAGAGAGAGAGAGAGAGAGAGAGAGAGAGAGAGAGAGAGAGAGAGAGAGAGAGAGAGAATTAGTATTATATAATATTATAGAAAAGTGATATTTATAAAATATTGTAAATTTGATCTAGTTTTGCCATGAAATAGCAGGAAAGCTGATATGGCAATGAATTCAAGACTCTTTCTCTCTCAGGCTTTGTCAGGAGAATGAACGGCCAAAATTAATGGAAACAAGAATTTTAGATTATCTTAGATAAAGAGATGGTGTTATAAGGTCCCATGAAATTAAAATAAAAAAGTATATGTTAGTTTTAAGGGTGTCTATTAGCTGGTGTGCTCCAAAACAGTGACATAATTTGTGTTTAGAAGTTTAAACTCATATAAACATTGCAGTTTGTCACTTCCGCCTAAAGCGATTTAAAGATTTTTATTAACGTCACCTCATCAGTTTCTCATCAAATTTTGACCAATCAAATGCTCTCTAGTATCTCACATGCCCCGCCCCCTTCTTCTCATTTGCTTTTCATTTGATGCGCTTGAGCTCAACCAGAGCTGAGTTAAAAACCAAACGCTATTGGCTGTTTTTTTAAAGGGGAGGAGCTACTCCATGTCCCGCCCTCTCTTCATTTTTCATTTGAGATTACGTCAAACATTGAATTAAAAAAGTGCACATTTCAAAGCATTTCACAGGACCTTTAAAAGTATTGAAAAGTGTCTCTGGTTTTAACAGGGCCAGGAGGTGAACGCTGGCAGGATCGGCCTCACCATCGTGATCGCTGGCATGGTGGGTTCTCTCATCTGTGGGATCTGGTTAGATCGATCCAAGACCTACAAGTAAGAGTCTAGACTTTAATCTCAACATATTTTTGTAATGTCCTTCAGACAGCAACAGCGCTCCATAAATGCTTGTCTTAATTTCCTCCTTGAAGATGAGTGTGCTGTTAGTCTTTTTCCCCCTGTGGGTCTGCTTATGTGCTTTGGATTAGTGTGTTTGCCCAGGTGTTTGCCTCTTTGACCCAACAAGCTCTGTGACCTTTTGTTTAAGTGTGTTTGGCCTGTCGCTGCATGTCTTCCCCTCCTGGACATTGGGATGTTTCTGTTTATTTAGCTGAATGAGTGACAATGTGTATTTCACACCATGAAATACCTGAAGTTCAATGCATTTGTTTATTTTTGATGCTTTTCCTATATGTTACACACACACACACACACACACACACACACACACACACACACACACACAGCTTGTGTGTGAGAGAGTGCGTGTCTGCGTTTGTGATTGTGTGAGTGCATGTACGTGTGCTTATGTGTGTGTGCATACACGCACGTGTGTGTGTGTGTGTGTGTGTGTGTGTGTGTTTATGTGTGTTTGTGTGTGTGTACACTTATGTGTGCGCCAATATGTGTTAGTGTGTGCGCGTGTGTGCACGTGTGTGTATGTGTGCATGTACTTATGTGTTCCTGTGTGTGTGTGTGTGTGTGTGTACACTAATGTGTGTGTGTGTTTGTGTGTGCGCATGTGTATGTACTTATGTGTTCGCTTATGTGCGCTTGTGTGTGTACACTTATGTGCGCTTGTGTATACACTTGTGTGCGTGCATATATACACTCATGTGTATGCTTGTGTGTGTGTGTGTGTGTGTGTGTGTGTGTGTGTGTGTCATTTTATTTTATTCAGTCCTAAATTTCAATCTACAGAAAATGCATTAGTTAATAAATGTACTTATTTTTTATTTATTTATTTATTTGTATTTATTAGGTTATCATATTTTTTACATTAATAGTTTAATTTCTGTTTTAATAATTAATAATGTAATTATATAGTTATTACTTTATAATTATATAATTTAATTTCTATTATAAATAACTTGTGAATTAAAAACCAATCCCCACAATTAAAAAAACTGTAGCAATCATAAATTCCTTCACTTTCATTATGTGAATATGTATGTATTTTCTTTCTAAACTTACAGTTGTCCCACAGCTGTGCAACCATTTCCACCAAGACCAACAATTTTTCCACACAATATTTGTGCTAATAGTTAAAGAAACACTCCGATAGTGTATGTTTGATTCAGATTTTATAAATGCAGCTGACATGTTATTTCTGGATCTGCATGAATCATGTGATAAAACTCGTTCATCATTCCCAGATCTGCATGTTTGATCGTGATAAAAGATCATCTTATCTTTGTATTATGTAATATCTTTACAGGCAAACCACTCTAGCTGTGTATCTGATGTCCCTCGTGGGTTTGGTGATTTATGCTTTTACCTTGGATTTGGATCACCTGTGGGTGGTTTTCATCACAGCAGGAGCGCTCGGGTATGACAAACAAAGCATTTCTTTAAATATATATTCATTTATTTTTCTTCCATTGTAGAAGTTCTTGCTGGTTGTACTTTTTGTCATTTATTTTTTAACAAAGCTCAGTAAAAAGAATGCTGGTGTAATTATTATGGAAGTCATTATTTCTGATAGCATGTTTCCCAAGCATGTTTTATGAAATACAAAATCATAACTACTATTAATTTGCTATGTAATCATTTATAAGTAATTTCATAAGGTAAATATGGAGTTATGTTGAAACATGACAATTGATTTTATGCAATATATTTTTGTTTGTGCAATTATATAGTGCAAGTTCTCTAAAGTACATATGACATGTCTTACAAATAAAATAAAAACAAAGTCGCATATATAGAGAAATGTTTTTTTCTTTTCATAAATTAACAAAAAGCTGTCATGTTTTCAGATATGTTTATATGATTTATTTATTTTTATTTTTTAAGAAATCAATATTTGGTTGGATGACCCTGATTTTCAGACACAACAAAGCTGTCATTTCCTCTAAATGACAATATATTCATTCATTTTCCTTCAGCTTAGTCCATTTATTCATCAGGGGTCGCCACAGTGGAATGAATCGCCAACTTATCCAGCATATGTTTTACACAGCAGATGCCCTTCCAGCTGCAACCCAGTACTGGGAAACACCCGTACACTCTCACATTCACAGTCATACACTACGGACAATTTAGTTTATTAAATTCACTTATAGCGCATGTCTTTGGACTGTGGGGGAAATCGAAGCACCCGGAGGAAACCCACGCCAACACGGGGAGAACATGCAAACTCCACACAGAAATGCCAACTGAGCCAGTCAGGACTCGAACCAGCGACCTTCTTGCTGTGAGGCGACAGTGCTAACCACTGAGCCACTGTGTCGCCCCAATGACAATATCTTTATTTGAAATTTGGAAGAAATCATAAAGTTATAGAATAAAACAAATATGAATGGTTTACTGAAAACTATACCTGGTAAATCCAGAGAACTCTTTATAAAATACAAAAATACAGAAAACATAGATGTAAATGGCTGAGATTCTTTTTGTTTTGTTTTTATTGTCATAAATGTTTTAGTTTGTGTTTTGCAGGTTCTTCATGACCGGTTATCTCCCCCTGGGCTTTGAGTTTGCTGTTGAATTGACGTACCCAGAGTCTGAAGGCACGTCTTCAGGACTACTGAACTGCTCAGCACAGGTTTGTGTGGGATCGTGAGGTTTAATAAAAATGGTTTAAAAAAAATTATACATAAATGAAATAGCCAGATAATCATCCGTGTACATTGCGTTATTTCCCATTTTTACGTATGCTCGATAAGTTGGCGGCTCATTCTGCTGTGGCGACCCCTGATGAATAAAGGGGACTAAGCCACAGGAAAATAAATAAATAATAAAAAAATTATATGTATGTATGTATGTATGTATGTGGATGGAAACTTGGCTAATGACATAATATATTTAATATATTAAAACAATGACATTATTGGGTGAGAACAAAAGTTGAACTGAATGATGATATTTTTGGGTTTCGTATTGATCCATTATAGATTAATTAACCACATTTTTATTAAATGAACTAAATAAAAATGTAACTGTATAATGATCTTTTTTTGTGCTGTAGATCTACAGAAAAACCAACACAACTGATTTGAGCTAAATAATGACACTTTTAGAACTGCTTTTTTGTCAATTACAGATGTGGCCAAAATTGTTGGTACCCTTTCATTAAAGGAAAAAAAGTACAGTGGTCACTGAAATAACTTGAAACTGAAAAAAGTAATGATTAATAAAATAATCACTGAAAATAAACGTGAAAATCTGATATTGCTTTTAAATTGTGGTTCAACAGAAGTCTAAAAAGGTCCTGTGAAGTGCTTTGAAATGTGCTTTTTTTTTTATTCGATGTTTGACGTAATCTGAAAAATGAAGAGAGAGTGGAACATAGAGTAGCTCCTCCCCTTTTAAAAAAGCAGCCAATAGAGTGGTTGAGCTCAAGCGCATCAAATAAAAAGCAAATAAGAAGCAGGCGGGGCATGTCAGATACTAGAGCGCATTTGATTGGTCAGAAGATTTAATGAGAAACTGAAGTATAAGGCGATGTGGAGAAACTGAAGTATAAGGCGATGTGAAAAAAATCATTGATCCGTTTAGGCGGAAGTGACAAACTGCAAGCTTTGGATCAGTTTTATACTCTCTAAATGTGAATTTTGCCGCTGTGTTTGGAGCACACAAGCTAATAGATATACAATCTTTTATTTAAATTTCACGGGACCTTTAAAAAAAAGGCAAACTAACGAAATGGGCTTGGACAAAATTGAACGGTACCAACAATTTTGTCCACATCTGTATGTGGAGTTTCCAACAATCCTATTGAATTTTGCTTCTTACTGCAGGTGTTTGGGATCATATTTACAATCTGTCAGGGGAAAATCATGGACTCCTTCAATACACTTGCTGGAAATCTGTTCCTGTGTGCCTTTCTGCTGATAGGAACCATTATAACAGGTGCCAGACGCTCAACACTCATCTGGTTGTTTCACTTTAATCCAGTCCAGAGTTTATAGCCACTGCTCTTTATTTATTTATTTGTTTATTTATTTTTTTGTCCGATCATGTGAACTATAGTTGCTTTCAACATTTTGCTTCTATGATAATGGTTCCTGGAAAGCTGTGAATTCAAATTCATGCTGCATGAATTACATTATGAAAGACAGCGTTTAGTGTTTTAGTTAATGCATGAGCCATTAAACACACCATTTGATTGTGTAAATGGGGACCAAGCAACATTTCTTGGGATAGTTGTGGTTAAAATCCTTCAAGGTTAAATTAGCCAAATGAGATCTCGGTTTCCACACGTTTTAAGTGTTGTTATAAACTTATGCAATTTGTTAATCACAGAGATAATGATACTTGAGTTATTTCATTTATTACGTAAAGGCTTCCTGGTTAATGTTTAACTCATTTTCCAGGATGTAAGAGTTCATGTGGAGAAAGGATATAGTCCTTCATATAACATTGATGTGTGGAGGTGCAAAGATGAATTGCGTACTTTTAAACTTTGAATCTTGGTTAATTTAAATGTCGTAAGTCCAGTGAGTTTGATCCTCCACGTAAAACAGGCCAAACCCATTGATGGGTCGTCATGATGTGTTAATACATATACTTATATTATATTATATTATATTATATTATATTATATCATATTATATTTGGTCATCATGAATGTCATCAATAATTATTTTATTTTATTGTTGGGTCATCATGAATGTGTCATCAATGATTATTATATTTTACTGTTGGGTCATCATGAATGTGTCATCAATATTTTATTTTATTTATTTTATTTTATTTCATTTTGACCAAACCGATTATTGGGTTATATTATTATTTTTATATAATATATGATATATTTAATCTATTATATTATATATAAATTATTTTATATTATATTTTATTTTATTTTATAATATTATATTATATTATATTATGCATTTCTAAAGAAAGTAAATATGTAATTTAAACATGAAACAATGATTTTATAATAAATAATAATATAATAAAATACAATTATTTAATTTACATAAATTGTATTTGATAATTTAACAACAAAACTATGTAATGTAATAAAAGTAATTTTACAATGCATAAAAATAGACTACACTATAGATACTTTTTATATCTAAGCTATTTAAATATTTTAGATAAATATTTAGATGTATGGGACTCTATCTGACCTGAGCATGCTCTATGATTGATTCATTTGTTTGATAATCCTAATTTAATGATAGATCAGATGGAGCACAGCTCACAGGTCGCATTAATCATCTTAGCAGTATAGTGAATGTTAAATCGATCTTATTGCATGTCTCATTGTGATTCTGTTCTTTATCTCAGGCTGTATTAAGTCGGATCTGCGCAGACAGCTGGCAAACCAGCAAGCACAAACTGCTGTAAGTATCAAAGTATCAAACCAGAAGGTCAAGAAGACTTTATACAACACTATACTTATCAGCTAGAGGTGTGATGGCTGATTAAAGGCCCTGATATACTCACAAAATATTGTTTGTCAATGATATTGTTTGTCAATGATATTGATGCCCCATTTTGGGTTGTGCATCAAGTTAAATATCCAAAAATGTTTTAATGTGAATAGAAAATAAACAAGTAAAGTGTTGACTTGAATGTTTCAAATAACTTCTTCAGTCTATTTAACAATATTATTTATAAATAAAAACAACACATGTTTCCCAGTACTGGGTTGCGGCTGAAAGGGCATCTGCTGCGTAAAACATATGCTGGAATAGTTGGCGGTTCATCCTGCTGTGGAAACCTCTGATAAATAAGGGACTAAGCTGAAGGAAAATGAATAAATCAATGATAAAGGACACAATCTAATGTACAAAAAGAGAAAAGAAATGCTTTTTATTGCTTTGTTGCTCTTTTCATCCCTTTACTGTCACTTGATCTGGTTAATGCAGTCTAGCAGTATTCTGAGACAGAAAATGAAAAATCTAAATGTAAAAAAACAACACAAAATGGGGTCTTCATTGTAAAAATAATTCAATAAAAGAAATCTTTCTTAAAGATACAAGTGGTACAATTTCTTGTGCCTGCATGTGTACACAGTCAGAGGCCTTAAAAACACATGCAAATTAAAATTACTCACCAGGTTTTCTTCATAATGTTGTATTTTTGTACATAGTTACCACGGTATATATCCTGGCTTTACATTTAGTAGGCCTGCCAGTGATAATTTGTAATATTTGTTTGTATTATTTTGTCATGTACCAGAAGAAAACAATTTAAAAACAAAACACATGCAAATGATAAACTTTCACTCCGTTATGGTTCAAATCTTAGTGACTCCACAAATCTGATGTGTTCTAAATCGCATAAAACTATAATCCCAACATATAAACCCAACATTGCAGATCCTGTGATGTGACTATTGCGGATGTGCACATTTATGTTCATGATATATTGTGCAGCCCTGTTTGCTTGATGCTGCAGATTGTTTTTTTTTTTTACAACCACTAACATGTACTGCACACACTACAGACTATAAATGGTTGAAAATTACTGTACGTTTGTGTTTGAGCCTGAACTCCGGTCGTGTGGTTCAGCGCAGTGTTGAATGTATACTGTAGATAGGCATGTTGTTTTAGTTTGTGAGCTGTTGTTTCAGCAGCAGGATCATCGTGTCCATGATCTTGCATTATCTTCAGGGGGTTTTGGCCCTGCGGCTGCTGTGGTGCTCTGAAGCTTTATGTTGACACTCCGGTGCTGTGATTGGATGAAATTCCAGCTCTAGAAACACATTTCATCCTGTTCTGCACCCACTGACCCACTCATCTTTACATTTAAAGCTGTATCATGTTGCTGATTCCATACATCCCATCCCATCTACACCCTTTTTTCCGTCTTCTCATTATCTTGTTCTAGTTTCCCTCTTTCCTTTTATGTACACACACGATTGTGAGGTTAGTAGTCTATCAAGAATCTAATGCTCATAGAATAATGAATAATAAGAAGGTTACTGGTTCGAGTCCCGGCTGGGTCAGTTGGCATTTCTGTGTGGAGTTTGCATGTTCTCCCCGTGTTGGCGTGGGTTTCCTCCGGGTGCTCCGGTTTCCCCCACAGTCCAAAGACATGCGCTATAGGTGAATTTGATAAACTAAATTGCAGCAGGAAGGGCATCCGCTACGTAAAACATATCCCGGAATAGTTGGTGGTTCATTCCACTGTGGCGACCCCTGATAAATAAGGGACTAAGCTGAAGGAAAATGAATGAATGAATGAATGAATGAATGGATAAATTAATAATTTAAATTAAAAGAATTAAAGCCTTAAATGTTTGTAAATCATAGTAAAGGTGTTTCGTAACATCTAGTTTTTACGAGGTGAGTTGTTAGCCTAACGCTCAACCCCCAATCTGGAGGACCAGGACATACACTCATACAATACGGACAATTTAGCTTACCCAATTCACCTAAATTACATTTCATTGGACTGTGGGGGAAACCGGAGCACATGCAAACTCCACACAGAAATGCCAACTGAGCCAGTCGGGACTCGAACCAGTAACCTTGCTGTGAGGCGACAGCACTACCCACTGTTTTTTAATCATACTGACCCAAAATCATTAAACAGTAGTAAACATTCTCTTTCCATATTTGCACTTGTCCCACTCTCTTTTCTTCAAGCTTTGTTTCCACGTTTCTCCACATTTCATTCTCAGTTTTGGCTTATCTATCCAAATCCATTAATGTTCACAAACCTGGATGTGTGCGTGCGTGCGTGTGTGTGTGCGTGTTTGCGCTTGTGTGTCTGTGTGTCTTTGTGTATGTTTGTGTGCTTCTTTGTGCATCTCTGTGCATGTGTTTCTCTGTTTGTGTGACTCTGTGCATCTCTTTGCTTGTGTATGTTTTGCTTTCATGTGTGCATGCATGTGTGTGTCTTTGTACGTCTGTGTGTGCTTGTTTGTGTGTCTGTGTGCACGTCTCTGTGTATATGTGTCACTGTGCATGTGTGCGCATGTGCGTTTGTGTGTGC
>CAIGQW010001014.1:2069214-2081929 GCA_903798125.1 Danio choprae
ACATACACATATACACACAGTAGCAGTCAAAAGTTTGGTTTGAGGTGCAGTTAGAGCTGATTGCATTATTCCACTATGAAAAACCTCTTTTGGTCAAGCTGCTTTTTTATTTTACAGCATCACATCAGTGGAATTTCATACTACAATCTCTTAGAGAATGTTAAGTATAATGTGTATAATAAGTGGCTTCTTAATAATTAACATTGAGTTTTTTGCTGTTGTTCATTTGAGTTTTGTTTATAATTTGTATTTTTATTGGTTTGTAGGCCTATAACCTATGCTAATAGGACCAATGAAAACTAGCCTTTGGGAGAATTTGGGTACATTTACTTTCTTGAGGAATGTTAATTAATGTACAAAGTCCCTTGTTGTGAATTAAATCAATGAAACTATGAGAAACGGTAAGATTGCGTTAATGTTTTAAGCTAATTTTGCTCACCAAGGCTGCATTTATTGATCAAAAATACAGTAAAGTGTTATTACAATGTTTTGTTATTGAATTTAGTTTCAAATGTACTCTATTGCTGTGATTTAAAGCTGAATTTTCACCATCATTACTCCAGTCTTAAGTGATCGTTCAGAAAATATTATTATCATTATTATGATTAGTTATTATTGGTACAAAATCTCCACTAATGATAAATATCAGTGCTGAAAACTTTCCGTCCTGATTCATAGCATCGTGGATATTGTATAAAGGCCTACATTTGACTTTTATGATTCTTCAATAAAAAAGAAAGCACAAGCTATTGTTTTCTACATCATTAATACATTTATAATGTAAAAAAAGATTGCAAATAAAAGCTATTATGATGATGAAACTTCAGCTTTGGGTCAAAGGAATAAATACAATTTAAAACTACATATAACAAAACATTTATAATTGTAATCATAAGCTATTTCACAGTTTTTACTTTATTTTTTATCAAATAAATGAATTGCTTTCTTTTAAAACATTAACCAATCTTTACAGTTTGCATACTTTTGACTGGTAGTGTATATCGGAATGATAATAATGTGGATTGTGTGGACTCTGACGGTCTGCTTTATATTCCCACCGTCTTCATGGTCTCTCTAATAACATTAAACAGACGACATTATGTGATTAAACCTATCGATAATGCATTGCACAAGCAAACCATGTCAAATTGTAAACCGCAAAGTACAGGCACCTCAGAAGATTGTACCACAAAAGAAAGCATGGAACGATATCTATTTCGTAATAACTTAAATTATAAATCTCATATTTCAATTACTTTCACTTTACATTGTGAGTTTTACAAATATATATATGGAAAATAAAATCCCTCGCTCTATATCTTATCATATACAAACTCTTAAATATTCATATTGCGCCAGGTCATGAGTCAGTCACGTGATGACGCGATCTAACCGTTTCTCTGGACGCTCTTTAAATAAATCTAATACATCTGAGTTCATCGTCGTCCTCGTGCTTAAAGGGACAATTGGCGTTAAAATAAAAACTGTAATCATTTACAAACTCGGATAGACGCCATATAGAATTTTTTGCGGATGTATAAACGTTCTAGATTACGTTTTTCAATTAGTTTTATATGTTATTTAGCGACTTTCGTCGTTACCTCAGCCTTTCTTTACTTCCCGCCAAAATTAAATAAGACGCTTACCCTGACGAAAATACATAAGTTTTTTGCATGAAAGAAAGAAATGCAGGAATGTTTGAAAACATAAAGGTAAGTAAATGATGAAGTAACAATAGTTAAGCGAAATATCCCTTCGAGGACGCATTCCCTCTTAAGACATTTACAGTAGCCTAATATAAACCTCTTCATAGTTACTATTGATTGAAATATACATACTAATACAGAACTTAAATAGGTTGTCATTATGGATTTGCTAGTTTTGATTGCATTTATCGCTTGAGTTTAACTGCAGAAGATGATTTGGTGTATTGCTCTTGGAGCACATTTTGATCCTCACCAATTACTAAGATGCTTTGAACACTGATATCTAAAGTAATACTTCAGTGCCTGAGAGAAACCATGGCATTATGTAAAGTCTGTGTGATATATGATAGTAGAATTCATTAAGGCAAACTAATATTTCTGAATTGTTGTGAATTGAATTGTTTTTCATGATGTATTAATGACGAAACACAATCTTCAGCATTTTAAAATCACAAAAAATTCATATTAGTCCCCATGTTGTTCTAGGAAATGGCTCATTATTGATATACAGGTAAAACCTGATGTTCAAGTTGTTTTCTGCAAACCTTTTCAGTTCTGTTTCAGTTTTTGTGTCCGTCGTTTATGAAACGTGTTACTGGCCTCTGGATTACATTTCTTATCCATCCTGTCCTTCAGTATGACTGAGGATAACAGCAGTGAACCAAGCACTAGCCAAGATACACCATGATCAGGAGTCTTCTGGATGCGTCTAGTTTCAGTAGGTGTATTTAAGTCACCACAAATACTCAAAAGCACACATCACTGTGGACCTGGAGTATTCTCACAGCTCTTTGCCTATTAAAGCAGTTCTTCCTTCTTCTGAGGGATTTTTTTAAGGCATTCACTGCTCTGAGATCCACTCATATGTGAATGTACATTGGGGGAAACATAAGGCAGAATATTAAAATGCTCATACTGATTTGCAGCCAGCAGAAAAATTTCCACCAATGCTCCACTTTGAGTATGGCTTCTTCAGAAAAAGGAGAGAAGTCTCCGACCAGCGGCAACCTTCTTTTTGAGTCACATAAATCCAGATCTGCGCATGTCAGAGCTTTATGCAAAACTCAAATTGGGTCCTGAACAAGTGCGTTGTGTGCTCTCATCTGTGGGCTCTTGCATTTGGGGGTCTTTCTTGAGGAAAAAGGAAGTTGTAGATCGACGTCATGAGCTGGAACAAACCCATCTGGCCCCTTTGAGTAAACTGCAGAAAAATACACCAAAAATAATTCATCATAAGTGGACTTTTTTGGTCAATAAACCAATGATATTGCATTTAATTAGTGAGAGGAGGCATTATTATGAAGGTCCACACAAACTGTACTGTTTACTTCAATAATGTCACTTGAAAATGTGTTTGCTTTGTTTAGTTTTTTACAAAATAATGAGTTTTAGGTTGCATTGCTTTTGTCAATAGCTTTAACAAAGAAAAACATTCTCGTCATCTGGCCCCTTTGAAAAAATTGCAGAAAAATAAACCAAAAATAATTCATCATAAGTTGACTATTTTGTCATAAGCCAATGAAGATATTGTCGCTAATTTACAAGAGGATGCATTATTATGAAAATTAGGGCTGCACGATATTGGAAAAATATGACATATGATGATATAAATGATATTTCACCAGATGACTTGAATAGCTTGTAAAGAATTTATAATTTTAGATGAATTGGGATGGGGCCTCACGGTGGCGCAGTGGGTAGCACGTTCGCCTCACAGCAAGAAGGTCGCTGGTTCGAGCCTCGGCTGGGTCAGTTGGCATTTCTGTGTGGAGTTTGCATGTTCTCCCCGTGTTGGCGTGGGTTTCCTCCGGGTGCTCCGGTTTCCCCGACAAGTCCAAAGACATGCGGTATAGGTGAATTGGGTAAGCTAAATTGTCCGTAATGTATGTGTGTGAATGAGTGTGTGGATGTTTCCCAGTGATGGGTTGCAGCTGGAAGGGCATCCGCTGTGTAAAACATATGTTGGATACGTTGGCGGTTCATTCCGCTGGGGCGACCCCTGATTAATAAAGGGACTAAGCCGAAATGAAAATGAATGAATGAATGAATGAATGAATTGGGATAATTCTATAGGGGAGCGTATCTGCATTAAATATAATTTTAGCATAGTTAAGTACAACAGACAAAAGATGCAAATAAACAATCATTTATTATTTTCTGAAGAGTCAAACAGTATTCAGAAGCAGAAATTAAATAATCACTGTATAATAATAATAATAACACTGTATCGTTTTAATTGAGTAATTATATAATGTTCAAATAATCTTTAAGCTACAAACGTTTCATTTATTGTGCCCAAATGGCTCAAGTTTGCTTCAAATTCTTTGTCAGGCCTTAAAAACACATGCAAATAATAAACTTTCACTCTAAAGTTAACATTTGAAATTACTCCACTATGTTGTAACTGTGATGTCTGGTCAACTATAATACTAACTACATTGCAGATCCCTGCGATGTGACTATTGCAGACTTGCACATTGCATTACATTAATTTTACCTTAAATAATGTGACTTGTTTTAAGTAAATAGTGATTTTTGGTTGCATTGATTTAGTCAGTACCAATACCAAGTTCTCCTGTCAGCCACAATGAAAAGTAAAAAAATAATAATAATAAGTATAGTAAAATATATTTAATTAATGATAAGGCCAGATTTGTCTATTAAAGGGATACTTTAATAAACAAAAATGCTCAAAATGTACAATTCTTGTCATCATTTACTCATCCTTCACTTTCTTTCTTTTGTTAAACACAAAAGAAGATGTTTTATTTTCACTTTGTTCTTCAAAATATATTCTTTTGTGTTTAATATAACACAATAATAATATTCTTGTGTGAGTAAATGTAATTTTTGGGTGAACTATCCCTTTAAGAAAGTCAACGGGGTCAATGTTGAGTTCGTGTTTTTAGGTCACAGTGTCAGTGAACAACCATGAGATGGCGCTGTCACGCACATCTTCTTTTCAAACTCCGCCTCTCCTTCTAAGCCCCGCTTGATTGACAGATAAAGCAACCAATCAGCAGTGAGGTGCGGGCGGGGTTTGTACTATTGCAGCAGGTTGCATAAGCAGCTACTCTAACCAAAGGCAAGCTAAAGCTAAACGAGTTAGATCAACTTATTATCTGACCCATTTATTTTTAAATGAACTGTCATCTTTCAAGATGTTAAATCATTCAATAGCCCTTAGGCTCTCTTGTGAGAACATGAAGTTTCAGTTTTTGGATTGTATTCTGAGCTCGTGTCATTTCATATTTTATAACATGTGCAATCTGCATGTTCATGAAAGCGTCTCCGTTGTAGCGGCTCAGCATATAGCATATAGCACACAGACACACACACACACACACACACACACACACACACACACACACTGTTAGAGTGTTACTAAAGGTGTTACATTAGCCTACATTTGAGATTGTGGTCACGTGTGCTGACGTGGAGTTTGAGTCAGACTCTATAATTAGCCGGCAGTATAAACACACTTCACATCCTCTTTCTGAGCTCACACACACACACACACACACACACACCCCGACTGCTGCCGGCCTGGGTAAATGCTGAACTTTTATACTTTTAAACACTTGATAAATCTAAATTTACCCCTGTTGACCGTAATGCAGAGGGCGTGAGATTATTATTCCTGTCTTGTCAGTTAAATGTCACTTTGAATTGAAGGCGAGACAACAAGAATGAATACAAATAAATGTAATATATATAAATAATACAAACTTCTAGCTTTTAATGGCATTTTAAAACATATCCACGACCATAAAAAGTCTCATACGACCATTTGCTTATAAATTTGTATTTCTAAAATGTTTATCCACGTATCTCCTATATTATTTACTCAAATAAACTTAAAATTTGACCACAAATGATAGGTAAAGCATCACCTAGTAAGTTAAACTCTCTATCTGGTTTCATCTCTGATAAAATGTAAAAGTAAACAGGACGCATAAATCAACAATGATGTCATCGCTCCCTCTGTGATTTGCATATTCAACACTGAAATAGCAGACAATGATGTCATTTTGCATCGTGACTGAAACCACCTCAATAAAAACCCGTTTCTGACCACACACACGTCTGAAAGCCAGCGGCCTTGAAGAAATGAATCAGTCTGATGTGAATGACTCTTACCAGCTGAAGATGCTCTTGCTGAAACTGATCCCCCATTTCACGTAATTTACGTCCAATCTGAACCTCCACGCTAATCCCTGCGTCGCGATCGTCTTCTTTTTCTTCGGGTCTGCCTTCGTCCTGCTCTCTCTGTTCAGCGCTTTGTAAGCCATCCAGTGCAGGTTCGAACAGCGCAGGGAAGTGTGCACGAAATCCAGCATTTCCTTCAAAATTAAAACAACTTTTATATTATTTTGTTTAATTCAATTATAATTGTAATTATTAATGAAGCATTACAATATTTTAATATATTTTTATTATAGGTTGTAATATTTCATAAAATATTTAAGTATTTTCTTTGAATCAATCAAGTCAATAACTTGTTTAATATCCTAAATAAAATTAGTTTGCTATCATTTTAACTTTCATTTCGACACAAATTTACAATGATCCAAATTAAGCCATGAAATGTCCTCAGGACTAAAATACTTAACAAAAAATGACATATGTATATTATAACTTTTGTTATTCATTCATTTATTTAACCACCAACTTATCCAGCATATGTTTTACACAGCGAATCCCCTTCCAGCTGCAACCCAGTACTGGGAAATACTCATACACACTCATTCACACACATACACTCATACACAATACATACAATTTAGTTTATTTAATTCACCTATAGCGCATGTGTTTGGACTGTGGGGGAAACCGGAGCACCCGGAGGAAACCCACGCCAACACAGGGAGAACATGCAAACTTCACACAGAAATGCCAACTGACCCAGCCAGGACTCGAACCAGTGACCTTCTTGTTGTGAGGCCACAGTGCTACCCACTGAGCCACCGTGTCGCCCCATAACTTTTATTAATTATGTAATATTTTATCAAATATATTATAATATGCACTGAAATGCATTTCAATTTTGTATTTTTAAAATAATATATTTTATTAATGAGAATAAAAACAACAGTAATAATAACATTGCAATAACATTATAATAACATTTACTAAACGTTACTAAAAACGCATTTAAAATGTGTATTTATAAAATGATAAATATTAATGATAATAAAAGCTATAATAATGATATAACATTGCATTAACATTATAATAGACTCATTGATCATTTCTAACATACATTTAAAATACGTATTTTCAAAAAGTATATGTTATTAATAGTAATAAAAAATACATTGCATTAACATTATAACATTTCATTAGTCGTTACTAAAATGCCTTTAATATCTATTTCTAAAAGAACATTTTATTAACACTAATAAAAACAAAATAATATAACATTTCATTAACATAATAACATTTCATTAGTCATTACATAAGGAATTTAAAATCTAATTCTAAAATAATATTTTTAATAATACTTATAAAAGTAATAAAGTAATATATAAAATATCTCATTAACATTATAATATTTCATTAATCATTTCTAAAACGCATTTAAAATTTGCATTTTAAAAAATATATATTTTATTATCACTAATAAAAACAATAATAATAATATAACATTGCATTAACATTATAGAAACATTTCATTAGTCATTTCTAAAATGCATTTAAAAGGTGTATTTCTAAAAGAACATATATTATTAATATTAATTTTAAAAAAAACAAGAATAATATATTTCCCAGTACTGGGTTGTGGCTGGAAGGGCATTCGCTGCGTAAAACATACGCTGGAATAGTTGGCGGTTCATTACGCTGTGGCGACCCATGATGAATAAGGGACTAAGCCGAAGGAGAATGAATTATAATATAACACTAACATTTCATTAATCTACCACAATTATTGGGGCCTTTAAAATAAAACTCTGACACTAACGTGAACATGGCTGAACTGTGATAGTTTACACAATCTTGAAAATGATGCCCATTGTGTTTCCCTACCATGAAAAAGTGCTCTTGGCCCACCCCGGGCGCCGGGGCCCATAGTAAGTGACACAAGGCCCCCAGTTCCACAGGGAGCCCTGAATGCAGTCCTGGCACCCACAGCTCTGCATGGAGATGATGCTTCTCTCTCTGAACCCTGGAATGGGGCCATATCTGCGACTCTCGCTGAATTCAGGACAGAGCCGGCCGTCTGCGTGGATGCGTGTCTGTGAGCTGTTCGTCCCACTTCTCGATTCACTGAGCGTTTGTTTCTTAGCTCCGTTTCACAGCAGCGAGGAAGCTGTTCATCCTCCTCATCATCCATCGGCGGAGTCAGCAAAACCGCCCTGAAATATAGCACAGATTATGCGACCGTTCACATGCTGTTCATCGGTTCTGTTTTGAGTCTTGGAAGAGTTTAGATTTGACAGCTTCTGTTATTGTTTCTAGTGCATTGATTTGGCTTCAGGACCAATGGGTCACATGGGCTGTGCAATGTGATGATATATATTGTATGGACAAAAAAAGGTCTATTGTTTGATATTATGCTCTATTGTTTATTTTGTTGTGTCACAAAATACATTGTTTATATGAGCGCAATATTACAGACCATTACGGGCATGCAAACAGAATAACAGCAGCATGAGAAAGTCGCAATCTTGAAAGTGCATTGTTTACATTTTGCATTTTCATTCATTCATTTTTCTTCGGTTTGGTCTCTTTTTCAGAGGTCACCACAGCGTAATGAACCACCAACTATTCTAGCAAATGTTTCTTGCAGCAGATACCCTTCCAGCTGCAACCTAGTACTGGGAAACACCCTTACAAATTCACTCACACACACACACACACACACTCATACACTATGGCCAATTTAGTTTATTCAATTCACCTATAGCACATGTCTTTGGACTGTGGGGGAAACCGGAGCACCCAACACGGGGAGAACATACAAACTCCACACAGAAATGCCAACTGACCCAGCCGGGACTCGAACCAGCGACCTTCTTGCTGTGAGGCGACAGTGCTAACCACTGAGCCAACGTGCCACTACATTTAGCATTTTACTTAGCAATAGCAATTTCAACATTTTTAATTAAACCTTTGCCCTGAGTTTTAAATAACGAGAGAAATTTGATCACATATGAATGAGCACATATGAATGAGTTTCATGTGGTCAATATATAAACAATCACTTGAATTAATTTACAAAAATTGTACTATATCATGATATATATTGTTATCTGAATATGCAATTATATTATATCATATAGCAAAATATACTTATATGGTGATATGAGATTTTTGTGATATCACCCAACCCTAGTTTACATTGGATATTAAGTAAATATATTATGTATTTATTGGTTATCTACAAGAAAGTGCCTGTAAATTTGTACCAAATGATGGTGAGAACCCAGTGTTCTGTCAGTCGTCTCTATTTAAAGGCTGTTAGGCATATTTATTTTTCCATCCCATGATACGCACAGTAATATGATTGGTTGATTCTGATAACTTGCACACAGCATTGCTTTTCCTCTTTCTTCAGTTCACATCAGTGTGTGATCTGATGCAAGTGCTGAATCTCATAGAAAAAGCTCACCCACGTTTCACAACCATGACTGATTTAGATGCTTATGACTGATTTAGATGCTTAAATACACCCTGTATTTGGTTTAACAATGAACAAATAAAACCTGACAGTAGATCAGCGATTAAGTGCAACTTCTGGCAAGTGCAGCGTGATGACTAAGATGGTCACAAGCAAAACCGCCAAAAACGTCAAATGCCAACATTTCAGAGGAGCCTCAAACAAACGAGAGGAAGTTTCAGGCCTTTGCTGAAGGTTTCAGTCTGCCGCCGTTTCCCAGAAAGCACTACAATTCAAACCTGCACTATCATAACAAAAACAAATCAGCTTATGAAGTCTGTTCATGAATAATCTGATCAGCTGAGAGTTACAGAGCAGATTAGTACAGATGCCATCATGATGAGAATAGTTGTTTATAAAATGTAGCGTCTACAGCCAAATTAGTCAAGTTTACAGATTGCACGGAGGGTTTTCAGACATGAACAGATGTCTAATTAGTTTGCAGTGCACAAATGCTTCATTCAACAAAACAAACAATCATTTAAAAAAAACTCATTATGAGCATATTTCTGAGGTATGATTGTGTTAATAATAGATGAACTATCATAATTGATTATTAGTGACAATTACACTATTAACTATGCAAAAAAAAATCAGTCTGAGATGGTTTGAGGTTTTGGATGGACTCTTGTTTACCCTGGTTTATTGGAAGGGGATTGATCAAAGATCATCCTAACCAGTCTAAAATACCATCATAAGCCATTGTTATGATGTATTTCACTATTATTAATATTTTAAGCTCATTTAGGCAGGTAATACAAAAATCAAACCATATAAAACATATGCCACGAGGTAATACCATAGTAAAAATTGAGGTAAAGTCGGTTTTATACTCACACATTCAGATTTTCTCCTTAATAATATAATTTTTGCTAAGAATTGCACATTCTGAATAGGGGAATCATATTAGCAGCCAATGACTATCTCAGAACAGCATTGTTCACAGTCAATTAAATAGCGCTAATGTTGTTTTTAAGACATACGTGCATGTGATTTTTAAAGTACCAGGGTAAACAAAATAGGAAGCGTGTCACACGTTATCACTGAACGAATGTGCGAATATAAAACCAACTTTACCTCAATTAGTAAAAACACCATATCAAGACCAAATGAGACTTCTTTATATAATATTTGATGATAAAATTACATTGAACATGAACGTCTATATCAGAATATGTTTGTGAATATTTCAGTGCTTCAGATTTGCATCTTCATTCTGTATTTTAACACTTCTGTCACTTTCTTTCGCAGATAAAATCACCGAAACTTTGTTTATTACTAATAGACTCACGTGTTCTTTCAAAAGCCTACTATGGTGAATGAAACTGCGGCAAATAAGACAGAAACTCACCGCCAGTGCTTGAATATGTGTCTGTCAGCGCTGTATTTATTCCGCTTTTGTGTCAGTGCTCTTTTATTCCGTCTTCACTCGGTTTTGTATTTACTAACACAGACTCGCTCCGCTTTCATTCTGCGCCCTTTGCCGAAATCCACGCCCACATGGCTGACGTCACGTGATGATATGCTAATTACGCTAAAGAGGCGGGAGTCGAAGGGTTGTTGGTGCCCGAGGGAAAGGTCAGTTAGGGTTTGTGTGTTGAATTTGTCAGTCTCTTTTTAACTACAAACGCAGCATTTCGGACGATGTGTCATATCAAAAGTGTTGAAATTTGTGTCAGTGGTTTTAGAAAGTCCGTCGTTTTGATGTTGGGTTAATTGAGAAAGTTCTAAAGAACTTAACACGACCGAAATCGTCTTAAAGGGACAGTTCACTCCAAAATTAAAAGTTGCATTTAATTTTCTCACTCTCAAACCTTTAAGATGTATTTTAAGATCAAAAATAGTTTTAGCTGAAAATGTGGTCCTTGCTGATTCATCAAATGAAAGTTAACCTACTTTCAGTAGCCTACTTTGAGAGTTGAAAAAGTTTGTGAGGTAAAGTTGGTTTTATATTTACACATTTGGACTTTGTCCTTAATAATATAATTCAGTAAAGTTTTCTTTGCCAATTCTAAATAGTCAATTCATATTAGCAGCCAATGACTATCAAAGTAGCCTACAACATTGTTTACAGTAAATTCTAGTAATACCTGACAAAAAGTAAAATGATCAGTCTGTGCAAGAAACGTAACATTATTTGCGGCATTATTTACCTTAAATCCACAGACTCTTTAAGTTATATTCTTCAATCTCATGATAAGATACTAGAATTTAGAAACTTTAAAATGGCAGCCTTGCAGACCTTTGCATAAACTATTGAGAATTAAGGAAATGCTGCACATATTGCTTATTGAATACCAAGTAAGTATAATATAATTATTCACCGTTTGGTTTTCATGCAAGAAAGATTTATTGTACAGTATTATACAGTATTATTTTTTGTAAACGAGGAGTATTTGTCTGCAAACTTCATTTCGTAGTCAATGCAAATGCTCAATTTCTGCAGGAAAGTCTAATGCTTTGTTGTTTTTAATGGACAAATGCACTGACCTTGAAAAGTTTGACAACCTGACATAATTTTTACTATTGTTTAATCAGAGGAACACGTGTCTGTGATCAACTTGTACACATTTCCATTTTTCACATTTATTGTGCATGCATATCTTCTGCCTAAGCCAGAATTGAAGTGCACAGTTCAATGCACTTGTTCTAAACGGGCAGTGAGTCACCTGAATATTACAATCTTCCTGTTCTCACTCGCTGTTGATGACATCATCCTTTCAGACAGCCGTTGAGCTCAGCATTCCTGCACACACTGTTGCTGCGCGTCGCAAACTTTGAGATTGCAATGGCTAATTTCAAGAGTAATTACTGTACTAATAAACACTATACAAGAATATGATGATTAATGTAAATTTAGGAATAGTTTTAGTTGAAAGAGTGTGAGTTTTTTCTAATTTTTGTTTACTAACTTCATCTTTATTCATTACAGGCCAACAACAAACACATTGCCGGCAGGGATTTTAGTTTTGCCGAAATGCTGGGATGGTTTTTTCAGAAGAGGACGAGGTAGAGGCAAATCACTGACTAGAGGAAGAGGATTGAAATAGACTCAAAGTGACTCTGTTTCTACGGTAACTGTGGACGGGGAGGTACGGGAGATGAGAGCGAGGCAAAACAAACGCTGGCGCTGCCTCCGTGGCAACAGCTACATCATTGGTTCTTGTTTCATAGTAAAGACCTGTTAAAAAAAAAAATTAAATCACAAGAGGCCCAAGAGACACCTCCCTCACAACTGCGTGTTGCATCAGAAAGCTCCTACAAGAGGAAGAGCAAAACACACACACACACACACACACACACACACAAACACATCACATGCTCCACTTCACTCCACACCCCCCCCCCC
>CAIGQW010001014.1:2082029-2093470 GCA_903798125.1 Danio choprae
CACACACACACACACACACACACACACACACACACCACACACGCCCCTCCACTCCACACCCCCCCCCCCCTTCCTTTCCTCCCCGCTCTCCCGCCAAAACATCTCAGCGAGTAAATCCTGCCTAGAAACCAAACAGCTGACTTCTGCCTCTCTGCAATTGGTGCAGCTCCCTAGCAACGGCGTGTGATTATTCAGCCAATCAGGCGATGAGTTTCCAGCACTTTCAGCCAATGGCACACACTCCCAGCTCAGCCAGGCAGTAACAGAGACTTGGTAACTGTCCGGCAGAACAGAAACAGTCTGTGATTGGACAGATCTGTGCTGCGTCCTCATTGGCTGCTCATGACGATCTCTCATTCATATGTTTTTTTTTGTGGCTGCTCTCTTTTGCCCTGAAGGGAAACACCCACAGCAGAAGGTCAACTTCTCTGCGCCCTGATTGGCCGAGCAACAACGTGGACTCCTAGTAACAAACCACAATTGCTAAAGCAGGGTGTGGTTAGGCTTCTGTCAGTCATCCAAATGCTAGCCAAACATGATGTTGTTGCTGCCGTTCTGATCTTAGCAAGAAGTATTTTATATGACAAACAGGCCTTCATTAACATACTTTTTGCACAAGGCATACAGTTACACAGAGATCACCTATACTGTATGGGTAAACATGTAAATATCTAATAACTTTAACAGTTAAAAGCTATTATTAGTTGCTAGTTAATTAAAGTCATTAGTAACTAATAAATTACTAAATAATAATTTATAATGATAAACTTAACTTTTACGAATTTAATCGTAATGCAATAATGTAATAATATATCACTTACAATTCATGCTAACAATGTTAGTACAACAATCGTGCATTACTTCAGCACTATCTGATTAGACTCGCTCCTCTAATGTTTGTCTCTCTTTATTTTTAATATGTACATTAAGCTTTTGTTAGTGTAGTTGTTTACATTAGTCTCTCTTATATAATTTTACATTAGCTCTTGGAAAAGAAATTAGTTTAACCCTTTAACTGCCCGCTCCACCAAATCAAAAATAAGATAACGTGTTAAAGGAGAATCTGAAATATTTTTATGGCATACTTCAGAAAATAAAGGTGATTTAGTATTCAAAAATGTTTTATTTTGATTATTTTTTGTTATAAATTGGTCTTACACTTTATATTTGTCTGATTTTCATAGTATGTATTAATTACGGTACTTTTACCATAAACTGACATATCAACCATTTGGTAGAGGTTGATATTTTAGAAATGATGGGATGTGTTGACTTGAGTGTGTTAACTAGTGACATTAGGAGTTAAGAAATCCTTTTATTTTTTTCTTGGTGAGGCAGTTAAAGAGGTTAAAGATCTTTTTTTTTTAGTTTAGCTGCAAATAATTAGATTTCTATACAATCAGATTATATGTAATCTACATATCAAACATTTTTATTATCATTCACAACTTCATAACTGAGATATAAATGGTCTTTTTCCAGTGTTCATGTGTTGTTTTCTTGTGTTAAACTTTAGATGTGTGCAGAGCAGTGTGTGTGTGTGATTCGCCTATCGAGACGAATGGGTCCCCCGACGAAAAAGACTGCGGCTCATGAACACATCCGAAGACGAATCAGAAGTGACATCATGGCTGTAAGACTGAATGACATCATGCTTCAGGGGTAGACGGATTAATATGTCAAATTTTGAATGTGAAGAAACGGGCAAAGAAGTGATCCATCTTCCAGTGGTCTGCATAAATTTAATTAGTTTTATAAGTAAAGTGCTTGTAACCTTATTAGATTGATTTGAAATGCAGTGATACAGCTGCTTTAAAATGTTTTATATATAATACACAGTTATATAAATCGTGTAACTACAGATATTTAGTGAAACATTTTTAGTGCAAAAACATATCAGAAATTTACATTGAGTAATAAGATATCCATCATTCATATGATTTGAATCCTGAACCCCACATTAAAAATTATAATAAAAATAATAAAGGGGGTGGCGCAGTGGGTAGCACAATCGCCTCACAGCATGAAGGTCGCTGGTTTGAGCCTCGGCTGGGTCAGTTGGCATTTCTGTGTGGAGTTTGCATGTTCTCCCCGTGTTCGCGTGGGTTTCCCCCCGGTGCTCCGGTTTCCCCCCACAAGTCCAAAGACATGTGGTACAGGTGAATTGGGTAAGCTAATTTCCGTCCGTAGTGTATGTGTGTGAATGAGTGTGTATGAATGTTTCCCAGTGATGGGTTGCGGCTGGAACATATGCTGGATAAGTTGGCGGTTCATTCCGCTGTGGCGACCCCAGATTAATAAAGGGACTAAGCCGAAAAGAGAATGAATGAATGAATGAATAATAAAACTAGGCGGCACGGTGGCTCAGTGGTTAGCACTGTCACCTCACAGCAAGAAGGTCGCTGGTTTGAGTCCCAGCTGGGTCACTTGGCATTTCTGTGTGGGGTTTGCATGTTCTCTCCGTGTTGGTGTGGGTTTCCTCCAGGTGCTCCTATTTCCCCCACAGTCCAAAGACATCCGCTATAGGTGAATTGAATAAACTAAATTGGCCGTAGTGAATGAGAGTGTATGGGTGTTTTCCAGGACTGGGTTGCAGCTGGAAGGGCATCAACTGTGTAAAACATATGCTAGATAAGTTGGCGGTTCATTCCGCTGTGGCGAACCCTGATGAATAAAGGGACTAAGCCGAAGGAAAATGAATGAATAATAAAACTAAATTAAGTTGTAATTAAGTAAACAAACAAATAATAATAATAATAATAAAAAAGAACACAAAATACAAAGTTATTTTACCAAAATGCAGATTACGTTTTCTTATCCAGGCTTAAACTTTTAGTCTCAGAGACTTAAAGATTCCCAGATAATCAAAGAATGGATTCCAGGTATAATATAGGAAAGATTTGTTCTTCAAAGCTGTGGAGAAAGCCTCAAGTGGGATAATACTACAGACTGCAAGCAACCATTGATTTAAACTGGGGGGTTCTTTTAATCTACTTTACAAGGATACATTTCAGAGCAAAGTAAACCAAAGTATGTAGAAGGTCTCTGCTATGACAGTTATAAGGTATATCATAATGGAGACCCAGCAAGTCCTTGCTGCAAGTTTTGTGAAACTTTGATTTTTATGGAAACTTATTTATTTGAGGGAAAATCTCTTAGTTTTGCCCTGGTTATGGCATTTAAAAGCTTAATGTTTAGAATCTAAAATATAAAAAAAATAGATTGGGTAATTAAAATCAAAATCAAGCTATAAATAAAAAACAAATATTATATGAATACCTTGACGTGCTGAGATATGCTGGCTAAGATTTGTCTTAAGATGCTACTTTGGAGTAGTCAATTTACTTATGGTGTATGTCTTTGGACGGTGGGAGGAAACCGGGAAGCCCCGGGAAAACCCACGCGAGCACAGGAAGAACATGCAAACTCCAGTGACATTCTTGCTGTGAGGCAAAAGTGCTAACCACTGGGCCGCCATGCCGCCCAATCAGGAGAAGGGAAGGAGTAGGGGTGGAAGGGGGGATTCTTCAAGACAAAGATGACAGAAGTGGAAAACTATTTATTACTAGTTATTTGTAGTGTGTCAGCATTCGTCTGATTGTTGCAATATACGGAGCTGATGCGGTACCAGCCATGTTCAATCCTAAGCACTTGATCCTCTCGAAATTAGTTTATAAATAAACCACACTTAAATTAATCTTTTTTGTAGGAAACTTTACAATATTATATTTGTGCATAAACATTAGATTAGTCAGTACTGAAGCCAAATCTGGTGCTAATCTAACAATAACAGTCTTAAAATTTGTAGCCTAATTTTATATGTTAGGAAAAAATATTAAATACAATTTTAAAAAAGAACAAAAATGTTTCTTTTTGTTAAAGAGAAAGAAAAAATATTTAAAATTTAGTTGAAATGTTGTAGTTTGTAATTTATTGCATTACTTTGCTTAAATTTAAATCTATTTTTGTTTTTCTATAGATGTTCATTGACTAAAATATCATTTTAATAAATATATCTGTTTAATGAATCTGTTTTGTTCAAGTGCACCAAAATATATCATCTTTATTTACTGAGATATGCATAAAAATCTTAATTTTCAAAATGAGGTGTACTCATTTATGCTGAGCACTGTAGATGTATAAAATATATAATTTTAATAGCTTAACAAAAAAAGGACAAATATCAGTATACATTTTATTCAAATAAATATGAAATAAAAAAAATGCTTTAAAAATATATACAATGATAGTATAAAATATTATTTTTATTCAACTTTTAAAGGAACATTTAAAAGTGCAAAATATCATATCAATATTTTATTAATTAATCTTGATGTTTGTATGGTTATGGTTATTTGTGCACCTTCAATCTGACTTTAATTTTAAAGAATAGCCTATTAATTTAGCCTTTGAGCACTGTTTTTACTACAGTGCATATCTGAAAATGACTTAACATCTTCTTTCCTTCATTATAGGTGACAAATAACACAACATACACAGAAAAAAGAAGAGAAAAAAACAACAAACAAGTAAGAACAATTAAAAAAACAGAAAATAAATAAATAAAACTGCTCCAATTAAATGTAGTTTTGCAGATAATCGCAACATCAAGTACAAGGCAGGTTGAAGTAACCATTTTACACCTTATAATATCAAAAACAATATATAAGTAGAATAAAAATAAATAACAGGTGACTGAAGTAGACCTGGGCAGCACGGTGGCACAGTGGGTAACGTTTCTGTGTGGAGTTTGCATGTTCTCCCCATGTCTGCATGGGTTTCCGGTTTCCCCCACAAGTCCAAAGACATGCGGTATAGGTGAATTGGGTACGCTAAATTGTCCATAGTGTATGTGTGTGAATGAGTGTGTATGGATGTTTCCCAGTGATGGGTTGCGGCTGGAAGGGCATCCGCTGCGTAAAACATATGCTGGATAAGTTGGCGGTTCATTCCGCTGTGGCAACCCCAGATTAATAAAGGGACTAAGCTGAAAAGAAAATGAATGAATGAATGAAGTAGACCTTTTTATGTAAAAAAATTTAAGGTTACATATTCTTTTAGGTTAAAAAGAATATACATAATGAAAAAATGCTCTTTAGTAAAGCTTTAACAATTAAAATGTTGTGGCAACTTTTGTGAAATATTCTTGTTCAAATGTGGTAAATGCAGCCTAGAGTACCACAACTACTCTCACCGGTATACACAAACAAACAGTAGTTGCCATTTCCTAATCATTTAATAAACTAATATTCTGTAGGCATGCATATATAGAAATGTACAGTTGAAGTCAAAATGATTAGCCCTCCTTAAATATTTCCCAAATGATGTTTAACAGAGCAAGGAATTTTTTCACAGTATTTCCTATAATATTTTTTTCTTCTGGAGAAAGTCTTATTTGTTTTTTTTTGTAAGTAGTTTTTAGTGCTCCGGTTTCCCCCACAAGTCCAAAGACATGCGGTATAGGTGAATTGGGTAAGCTAAATTGTTCGTAGTGTATGTGTGTGAATGAGTGTATGGATGTTTCCCAGTGATGGGTTGCGGCTGGAAGGGCATCCGCTGCGTAAAACATATGCTGGATAAGTTGGCGGTTCATTCCGCTGTGGCGACCCCAGTTTAATAAAGGGACTAAGCCGAAAAGAAAATGAATGAAGTAGTTTTTAATTTTATTAAAACCATTTAAGGCCAATATTATTAGCAATATTTTGTTTTCAATTGTGTAGAGAACAAACCATCATTATTCAATGACTTGCATAATTACTCTGCATTTAACCTAATTAGGCCTTTAAATGTCACTTCAAGCTGAAAATACTAGTATCTTGAAAAATATCTATTATGTACTGTCATCAGTACAAAGACAAAAGGAATCAGTTATTAGAAATGAGTTATTAAAACTATTATGTTTAGAAATGTGAAAAAAAAAAAAGAAGGGCCTCACGGTGGCGTAGTGGATAGCACGTTCGCCTCACAGCAAGAAGGTCGCTGGTTCGAGCCTCGGCTGGGTCAGTTGGCGTTTCTGTGTGGAGTTTGCATGTTCTCCCCGTGTTGGCGTGGGTTTCCTCCGGGTGCTCCGGTTTCCCCCACAAGTCCAAAGACGTGTGGTATAGGTGAATTGGGTAAGCTAAATTGTCCGTAGTGTATGAGTGTGAATGGGTGTGTATGGATGTTTCCCAGAGATGGGTTGCAGCTGGAAGGGCATCCGCTGCGTAAAACATATGCTGGATAAGTTGGCGGTTCATTCCACTGTGGCGACCCCAGATTAATAAAGGGACTAAGCCGAAATGAAAATGATTCCCTGAATGAATGAATGTGAAAAAAAATCTTCTCTGTGTTAAACAGAAATTGGGAAAGAAAGAAAAATACAGGGGGGCTAATAATTTAGGAGGGCTAGTAATTCTGACTTCATCTGTATTTTCTTCTACGTGTGTGTGTAGAAAACTTTTGGAAATCCCAGAGATGATGTCAACAACAGCAGCTCGGCATCAAAGAAAACATTTCTGTCCTGAAGCGGAGCCCAAAGGGAAGATGGTGACAGGTGATGTCAGCAAACTGGCATCCAATAGGGTCCCCGGGGATCTCCTGTGTTCAGCCACCTGTATCCTACAAACCGGTGAGTGTGTTTGTGTACGTGTGTGAGTTCAGTGAAAGAAACAGATGTCCCACCACCAGCACCTCAGTATACCACACATTCATCCAACCCAGCTCTAAAAATAGAAAAGAAAACAGTGCACATTCCTGAGCTGTGAGGGAAGCTGTTGGTTTGATTATGTCATATAGGCATTCCCTAAAAACGACAAGCTTCAGTTTACAGTGTGTGTCATCTAATTACTGTAAATAATCTGCAAATATTTAGAAAGGATTGGACATCTTTTGTTTACATTAGTATGCTGTATAGCGTGTTTATTGAGGTTAGCTGTCAATTCGCACTTTATTTTCACTTATTAAGAGTAGCATTACATTTGAGGTCTCTTAATTGCTGTAATTAATCTGCAAATATTTAAAAGATATTGGGCATAAATTTAGGCAACACGGTGGCTCAGTGGTTAGCACTGTCGCCTCACTGGTAGAAGGTCACTGGTTCGAGCCCTGGCTTTCTGTGTGGGGTTTGCATGTTCTCCCCGTGTTGGTGTGGGTTTCCTCCGGGTGCTCCAGTTTCCCCCCACAGACCAAACACATGCACTATAGGTGAATTGAATAAACTTAATTGGCCATAGTGGATGAGCGTGGATGAGTGTGTATGGATGTTTCCCATTACTGGGTTGCAGCTGGAAGGGCATTCTCTGTGTAAAACATATGCTGGATAAGTTGGCGGTTCATTCCACTGTGGCAACCCCTGATGAATAAAGGGACTAAGCCCAAGGAAAATGAATGAAAGGAATGGACATAAATTGAGTTGAGTTATACGTTATTGTACTTATCAGGAAATTTGTCTTGGACTCAAACAGCACATTTGTATTAGACTCAATGCACAAATAAAAAATACAGTTACTTTTACGTGAAGGACTTTTATCGCTTCCCCAATGGCAGTACTTCATACATTGGGGGAAAAAAACATGATTTAAATCAGTTGCAATTACTTTTCTTCATTCATTCATTTTCCTTCGGCTTTCCTTTAATTCACCTATAGCGCATGTCTTTGGACTGTGGGGAAAACCGGAGCACCCGAAGGAAACCCACGCCAACACGGGGAGAACATGCAAACTCTACACAGAAATGCCAACTGACCCAGCCGGAACTGGAACCGGCAACCTTCTTGCTGTGAGGCAACAGTGCTAACCACTGAGCCACCGTGTCGCCCCTATTTTCTTTTACATTATAATGCTGTAAATCATGTTTATTAAGGTCAGATGTCAGTTTATGTGCAGTTAATTTTTGCTTATTAAAAATAGCATTACATTTGAGGTTGGTTAATTACTTTAATTAATATGCAAATATTTAGAATGGATTTGACATCTTTTGTTTACATTAGAATGATGAATATTGTTGTTGTTGTTTTAGGTCAGATCTCAATTTACAGTATTTTATTTCACTTAAAAAAAAATTGCTTTACATTTGAGGTCAGTTAATTACTGTAATTAACCTGCAACTATTTAGAAAGGATTGATCTCTTTTATATTAGAATGCTGCGTATCGTGTTTATTGATGTCAGATCTCAATTTACACTTTATTTTCCCTTATTTTAAAAAAAATAACATTACATTTGAGGTCGGTTAATTACTGTAATTAATTTGCAAATATTTAGAAAAGATTGGACATATTTCATATTTTGGACATTTTATAGTAGAATAATGAATTGTTTTTAGTTTACACTTTATTTTCTTTTATTTAAAAAATAGCATTACATTTGAGGTTGGTTACATTTGGTAATTGCTGTAATTAATTTGCAAAAAGTTATTAGAAAAGATTGATTTCTTTTACATTGTAATGTTGACAATTTCTTCATTGAGGTCAGATCTCAATGTACACTTTATTTTCTCTTATTAAAAAATGCATTATAATTGAGGTCGCTCGGAACAAATGTTATGGCGTCCTCTACTGTTGATACAAGGACACTGCATCAGAATATAAGCATACATTTTATTTCTGGGAAAACAAATCATTGTACACTTTTAGCCTTTTTTTCTCAAAGGTGTTTTTATTGAACATTTTAAATATGAAACATGCAGCACAAAAAAAAATGTCACATATACATTTAGGTTCCATAAAAATATATTATTCATTCATTCATTTTCTTTTCGGCTTAGCCCCTTTATTAATCTGGGGTCGCCACAGTGGAATGAACCGCCAATTTTGTCCAGCATATGTTTTACGCAGCGGATGCCCTTCCAGCCGCAACCCATCACTGGGAAATAAAAAAATATATAAATAATATAAAAATAAAATACAAATAAATAATAATATTAATCAAAAGATATTTTACTTTTATATATATATAAATATATATATATAAAAGGAAAGAAAACAAAAGGAAAGAAAATATAAACAAATTATAAAAGATAATAAGGAAAAGTTTCCTTGTCGTCTTTATGTCATCTAAAACAGGTTGCAGTTCAGCTTTTATAACAGTTCAGCCTTTATTCAATCAGGAAATGTTCGTTTTTGGGTGAACTACCCTTTAATAAATAACCACTTATAGTAGCCAAAGAAAACGTCATTTAAAAGCCAACTTTCAGTCAACTTTATTAAAAAATAAACTCTCTAGTCTATATTATAAATTGTATTTAATCTTAATGTTACTTATCTCATACAGACATTGTAGATAATGTTTTGAATATTTCTAATAGGTTTCATACAGACTGACCTCTGACCTTCTGCCCAATATGTCTGAATATAAATTAACGTTCAGGAGATATAAAACAACACAAACAAAAAATAAAATTCAGATTTGAGCAATGTTTTCAAATCATGCTTTATGAGTTAAATGACAATTAAGCTGATACCTTTTCCATGTTTAATATGCAAATTCCTGTATATAAATATTTAGTTAGGGTTGGACGTATCTCTTTCACATTGGAATGTGTGTTTATTGAGGTCAGATCTCAATTAACATTATTTTCGCTTATTAAAAAAATACATTGCATTTGAAGCTGTTTATTTGTCTCTGAACAAATGTTATGGCGCCCTCTATTGTTGATATTATGACACTGCATAAGAATATAAGAATTGCATTTTATTTCTGGGACAAATCACTGTGAACTTTCAGCCAGGGATGGGCAGCATTTATGATACAAGTATTTCAAATATGTATTTAAAAAACGAAATAGTACTTTGTAATTTGTATTTGATGGGGTTTATGAAATAGGGTTAATATTGTATATCAAAATACTTTAGTGTCTTTTATTTTTGTATTGTTAAAATACTGTAAAATACTTTGTAAGAAGTCTACATAATGACATCATAAAAATGCGGCCTCTGATTGGTGCTTTCTCAGTTATTTGCCTAGGCTTGAGATCAGAACCGAAAATTGATTAATATTGAAGAAGGTGGTCAATGGATGGAAATTATGCAACATAGATAAAGACAATAACAGACAAATGGCAGGGGTAGATTTGGGAGCAAGTCCACAATCATTGAAAATAATATACTGCACAATGCTAAGACCAGTAATATTTAATGGCAGTATAGTGTACAATGCATCAGCATCTTTGCTTAAGAAATGAGATGAAATAAAATATCAGTCCAAAACAGGAATATGGAGCCTACAGAACATAATCATTGTCAGTCTCAGTGCTGCAGGTGGAAATGCAAAGGAAGTTTAGAAATAAAATAAAAAACTCTTAAGGATGCTGTACTGGCGTTCACTAAAGGTAAACTGAGACTCTTCCAGTTAAAAAAGAACTGAAAAACTCTTGGGAGAATGTGTAAACTGTACAAATACTAGTAGTTTTAGATTGATTGCTGATGTAGATGCCAAGAAAATAAGACCTTAACAACCTTAAAATAAGTCCTACACCTGTACCGCATGTCTTTGGAATTGTGGGGGAAACCGGAGCACCCGGAGGAAACCCACGCAAACACGGGGAGAACATGCAAACTCCACACAGAAATGCCAACTGACCCAGCCGGGGCTCGAACCAGCGACCTTCTTGCTGTGAGGCGAATGTGCTATCCACTCCGCCACCGCGCCATGATGACAGTACACAATATTTTACTAGATATTTTTCAAGACACTTCTATACAGCTTAAAGTGATATTTAAAGGCTTAACTAGGTTAATTAGGTTAACTAGGCAGGAAAGGGTATTTAGGCAAGTTATTGTATAACGATGGTTTGTTCTGTAGACAATTTGAAAAAAATATAGCTTAAGGGGGCTAATAATTTTGACCTTAAATGGTTTAAAAAAAAAATTAAAACTGATTTTATTCTAGCCGAAATAAAACTAATAAGACTTTCTCCAGAAGAAAAAATATTATCAGACATACTGTGAAAATTTCCTTCATTATTTGGGAAATATTTAAAAAAGAAAACAAAATCAAAGGGTGTTTAATAATTCTGATTGCAACTGTATAATAAGAACATTTAACTGCTAAAATGTTAATCAAAAGTTTAAAGAAACAGTAAAAAAAAGCTTTTGATTTATTCATCCCAAATATACATAATTCTGACACAGTGTTATATTATACAGAAAAATGTATTTTTATTATTGCATTCTGTATTTTCATCCCACATAAAAAAATTGCAATACAAAAATAAAATAATATATTTAATTTCTGCTAAAACAAACCAACATTTATTATTATCATTGTAAACATTATTTTCACAATTTTTTGTTGAATAGTTTAAAAGAACAGCACCTACTTAAAAAGGAAAACCTTTTGTAATATTATAAATATCCTTGCTGTCACTCTTAATCCACATCCAGTGCATACTTGCTGATTAATAATTCTGATTGCAACTGTATATATCTGTATATATATATATATATATATATATATATATATATAT
>CAIGQW010001014.1:2098835-2124871 GCA_903798125.1 Danio choprae
TCGCCGTGAGCACCGGAGTGCATGTGTCGGTGCACTTTCTACTTCGCCATTGGCACCGACAGAACTTCTTTTATGTTAAGCTGCTTTGACACAATCTACAATGTAAAAGCGCTGAAGAAATAAAGATGAATTGAATTGTTACTTTTTAGATAACAAAGAAACTGCAAAAGTTTACATTTAAAAGTATATACAGTTTAAGTTAAAACATTTTCATTGACTTCATATTCTGACCTATGACCCCCTGCCAAATATGACTGAAAATCAACACAAAACAACACAAAGCAAAAACAGAAGAAGAGAAATAGTTATATTTAAACTGTTTACAAAAGCCTGCTTTGTGAGTTAAAATGACCATAAGCCTCATCTTGTCCATTTTTAATAAGCAAATTCAGTAATTATCAGCATGAACAAAACTATTTTATGAGTTTATGTTGTTTTTTGTCACTATTGCTGAGATCCATACTTGTTCATGTTTTTAGTATGTGTTTAAGTGCAACTGTAGTTCCTATTATGGATGTTAATGGCTGTTTTCTTCAGAATATCTTGTCTTGTGTTCAACAGAAGAAAGAAATTCATATAAGTTTAAATAAATGAGGAAATAAGGAAGTGTTTCGTTTTGGGGTGAACTGTCCCTTTAATAAATAACCATTTAAAGCAGCTAAGGGTCAAGAGCCGAACAGAAGCAACTTTTGGTGATTTTTTTATTATCCAATTTGATTTAAGTTAGTTAGTTAGTTTCTTAGTTACTTACTTAGGTAGTTAGTTAATTAGTTAGTTAGTTCGTTAGTTAGTTAGTAACTTAGTTAGTTTAGTTAACTAGTTAGTTAGTTAGTAATTTAGTTTAGTTAACTAGTTAGTTAGTTAATAACTTAGTTAGTTTAGTTAACTAGTTAGTTAGTTAGCTAGTTAGTTACTTAGTTACTTAGTTAGTTAGTTAACTTTATTTGTCCCCAGAGAGAGATTTTAAGAACTTAGTTGAATGACAGAAATAAAGTATAGTTGGTTAGTGGTGAAACTGCAATGCTGTTTGTGTAGTTGAATTATTCTTTTAGGAGGATAAAACATTGACATATAATTTAAAAGTAATAATTCAGTTTACCAGAAATCAATTTTATTATTGTTATTATTTTATTAAGTTTTATTGATTTGTTTGAAATCAGTGGCGCAGTGGGTAGCACGTTCGCCTCACAGCAAGAAGGTCGCTGATCGCTGGTTCGAACCTCGGCTGGGTCAGTTGGCGTTTCTGTGTGGAGATTGCATGTTCTCCCTGTGTTGGCGTGGGTTTCCTCCGGGTGCTCCGGTTTCCCCCACAAGTCCAAAGACATGCGGTATAGGTGAATTGGGTAAGCTAAATTGTCCGTAGTGCATGAGTGTGAATGAGTGTGTATGGATGTTTCCCAGAGATGGGTTGCAGCTGGAAGGGCATCCGCTGCGTAAAACATATGCTGGATAAGTTGGTGGTTCATTCCGCTGTGGTGACCCCAGATTAATAAAGGGACTAAGCCGAAATGAAAATGAATGAATGAATGAATGTTTCACATTGCAAGTTTTCTTTCAACAAAAAGTGGTTTATATGCAAATGAGCTCATATCTCATTAAATATGTAACTATTTACAAAATCTAAAAAAAGAAAAATATAGATATTGAAAGTAGTTACATTTCTAATGTTTATTTCACCAACATATCAGAGAAACACATTTTTAATGAACAGATTTTGAATATAAGATCTTTTCAAACACAAATGTAGATATGATAGTTTTACAAATATGTTTGAAATGTGGTTTTTGCCATGTTTTTAATCCTGAAATGGTCTTAAAAACTTACACTGTTAAAAACACTTTTGTGATAATCATCAGAATATAACTAAAGAACATGGAAAGTATGATTTAGGAGTTAGTGCTACAAAAGGAGGTTAAAAAAATTCATTTTAAGAAATGGCTTTCAAAGATATGTATTGCATAATTGTAAATGTACAGATGAACCTTTTTTTTCCCATTGATGGTGATATTTAGACAGGAAATGACCATATTTAGACACGCTAAACGCACTATAGGGAATGATCTTTCTTATTATCACTCACTGTGTTTAGGAGCGACTGCAAAGAAATATAGTTGAAGCCAGAATTATTAGCCTTCCTGAAATATTAGCCCGCCTGTATATTTTTTTTAGGAAAGAAGATTTTTTTCAACACATTTCTAAACATAATAGTTTGTTCTGTAGAGAATCGAGACAAGAATATTGCTTAAAGGGGCTAATAATATTAAAATGTTTTTTTTTATAAAAATTACAAGCTGCTTTTATTCTAGCCAAAATAAAACAAGTAAGACTTTCTCCAGAAGAAAAAATAATAAAGGCAATACTGTGAAAAATTCCTTGCTTTGTTAAACATCATTTGGGAAATATTTGAAAATGAGAACAAATTCACAGGAGGACTAATCATTTTGACTTCAACTGTATGTGTCTGAAAACTTAAAAATAATAAGCATAAGAACTTAAAATGCCTAAAAAGGAGCAATTTAATGTGACCTTTCGGTATTGTTTTGGCATTAGTGTTATATAAGACTGTTGTCAAGGAAGCAAAACATATTGACAGAGGGAAATTGACCAGTATGCACAAAAGGTTTTGGGGGTTTTTTTGTTGGCTAAAAAATATTAATTTTTAGCAGACTCAAATAAAATAAGTTTGCAGTACTATTATGCTGACACATTATTAGGCTTGCGACAATATCTATTTTTTGTTGTAATATATATTGCACAAAAATAAATTGCAATAATCAATATTATTGTCATTTTAAGGCCATTTTATGCCACTCATTATATAATGCCAGAATGACAATATAATATCATCACAATGCAAGTACACTCTTGCAAAGAACACATCATGTTTTATTCTTAAGAATATTTAATTTAATTATAGTCATTTTAACAATTTAATAATTAGGCATTGGAATCAGAATAATATATATATTCAATATCCTGAATAAATAATAATAATAAATGTTTTGTTTTGTTTTTTAAGTGCAAGATAAAAAGTAACAGAGGCTGCGATATCTGCTACCAGATCTATTTTCAGTTTTCACACAGCCACATGAAAATATACTACAGTAATTTATAGTAAATACTACAGTGTTTTTTAAACCATACTGACACTGACACCTCCAACAGAGATAGAGATGTTGCGCAATCAGCTAAAGTGTTGCTAGAATTGGTTTTTACGTATGGGAGATATATATTGCACCACCAAAACTGATTGAGGTCGTGTCCATGTGTCGTGCGATAAGTTGATATATTGATTATTGTGACAGACCAACACATTCATTCATTCATTTTCTTTTCGGCTTAGTCCCTTTATTAATCTGGGGTCGCCACAGCGGAATGAACCGCCAACTTATCCAGCATATGTTTTACGCAGCGGATGCCCTTCCAGCTGCAACCCATCACTGGGAAACATCCATACACACTCATTCACACACATACACTACGGACAATTTAGCTTACCCAATTCACCTATACTGCATGTCTTTGGACTTGTGGGGGAAACCGGAGCACCCAGAGGAAACCCACGCAAACACGGGGAGAACATGCAAACTCCACACAGAAACGCCAACTGACCCAGCCGGGGCTTGAACCAGCGACCTTCTTGCTGTGAGGCGATTGTGCTACCCACTGCGCCACCGTGCTTCCGACCAACACATTATAAATACTATTTTAAAAATGTAACAATTTAAGGCAGTTGTATCCATTCATTCATTCATTTTCATTCGGCATCCTTCCTGTGTTTTACGCAGCAAATGCCCTTCCAGTTGCAATCCAGTACTGGGAAACATCCATACACACTCATCCACACACATACACTACGGACAATTTAGCTTATTCAGTTCACCTATAGCACATGTCTTTGGACTGTGGGGGAACCGGAGCACCCGGAGGAAACCCATGCCAACACGAGAAGAACATGCAGACTCCACACAGAAATCCCAACTGACCCAGCCAGGACTCGAACCAGCAACCTTCTTGCTGTGGGGTGACAGTGCTAACCACTGAGCCATCGTGTAGCCCGCCAGTTGTTTTCTTCTAACTAAATTAGTTTATTCAATAAATGTAATTAAGTGCATTTATGTGGCTCAGTGGTTAGCACTGTCGCCTCACAGCAAGAATGTCGCTGGTTCGAGTCTTGGCTGGGCCAGTTGGCATTTCTGTGTGGAGTTTGCATGTTCTCCCCATGTTGGCGTGGGTTTCCTCCGGGTCCAAACACATGCGCTATAGGTGAATTGAAGAAACTAAATTGGCCGTAGTGTATGAGTGCGAGAGTGTTGTGCTGTGGCGACCTCTCAAATAGAGACTAAGCCGAAGGGAAATTAATAAAAGTGCATGTATTTATAAAGTAAAAAGTCACTTTTAATAATAGCAACAGTACATTTCTGAAGTCTGTCAGTATTTTATAGATCATTCACAGGCCATGTTTTTACAGTACATAGTATGTAAATGTGTACTATACTGTATATACTATGCTTCAGTTCAACAAAAAGCTGCTTGATATGTGTTCATCACTTCACTGCAAACTCACAAGGTTTCTTTTGTAATCCTGATATTTTCAGTAGCAAAGCATCTCATTTGTTAAACAGATGAGCTAGGAAAATCTTGATATGAATACAGGGCTTCTTTTTACTGTTTCCTCATGTAGTAGTTGCTTATCAGGAACCTATTTATGTTTCTAAGAACAAGATGGTATCGCTTTTATCATTATTCATTTTACATAAAGCCTCATTCAAAAGAACATCACTGTGTACTGGAACATCTGACATGTTAAAATAATAAAATAATAATAAATGTAGAATAAAATCCATGCAAAGGTTTATTTTTGATAGTCAGTTCTTTATAGGCACATACATTAAATGGGCTGACTATGAAAAAAGGTTGAAAACAACAGTTTATTTCACATGTTAGACAAGCCTGCTTATAAAAATATATATATTTTTATTTCTTATGTAAATAACTGTGGGGCGACGCGGTGGCTCAGTGGTTAGCACTGTCGCCTTACAGCAAGAAGGTCGCTGGTTCGAGTCCTGGCTGGGCCAGCTGGCATTTCTGTGTGGAGTTTGCATGTTCTCTACACAACACCTTAACTTTTTAATTTTAACAGTAATGTAATAACGTACACATTTCATAAAGCTTCTTTGGAACAATAAATATTGTGAACACCATCCCAACTTTTATTATTTAACACTTACAATTTTCACTTAAAGAAGTGGTTAGTTGAAAGTCAGAGTTGTCAACATTAATTTTAAAATCTAAATTATATTGTCTTCTTGTCTTTTCTGCTTCATACATAAGGTTATTTGGTTGCATATTGATTGAATGATTAATATTACATTGTAAAAATAATTCCTCCTGTCCTTAATTATTTAGAATCAGAATCAGAAAGGGCTTTATTGCCAGGTATGTTCACACATACGAGGAATTTGCTTTCGTGACAGAAGCTTCTACAGTGCAACAGAATTACAGAGACAGGACAAAGAACAGATCATAAATATATTTTAAAAATAGAAGTAAGTAGTGAATGCAAATATGCAAATTGACAAGTGTATGTACAGGTATATTTCTATATACAACGTTATATGTGCAGCTGTTATGTGCAAATTGGCATGTAAAGTATGTTGTTGAATAAGTGTATATGTGTATAAAACCTGTATAGCAAGTAGTGATGTTTGTTTCACAATTACTATCATCAAGTGTTCATAAGATGGATTGCCTGAGGGAAGAAACTGTTTCTGTGTCGGGCTGTTCTGGTGCACAGTGCTCTGTAGTGTCGACCTGAAGGTAAAAAGTTCAAAGAGGCAGTGTGCTGGGTGTGAGGGGTCCAGAGTGATTTTATCAGCCCTTCTGCTTGCTCTGGATAAGTACACTTCTAAAAAATATTTTAGAAGTGAGTAGGGAGGGTTGTACCAGTGATTCGCTCAGCAGTCCGAACTATTCGACGTAGTCTTCGGAGGTCGGATTTGGTAGCTGAGCTAAACCAGATAGTTATTGAAGTGCAGAGGACTGATAGTTGAATCAAATGAACTTTTCTGGTCATCTCAACTTCAATCAGTGAAACTGACTAAAAATATTTAGTTAAATTTTGTGTAGCTACAAAGAAATGTAGTTGAAACCTGATTAACTTATTAAGTTAAAGTAACATAAAAACATTTGTTGTCGTGACTGTGTGTACTGTTACTTCTCTTATATTGCATTTGCCCGCATATTGATATTTACTGGTCACTTTGTCTGACATGTGCGTATGGGTTCGAGTGAGATATTAATCTGTTGGTTTTAGGTATAGCTTACATTTTTGATGGATTATAATTTTTTTAGGATCGGTGTAAACTTTAGATGTATTCTGAAGCTTGCATTTATTATGTATTGATTAATTGTATAATAATTTTTAGGGAGACATTTTTATCATCAGTCCAGTGACTGCAGATGCAAAATAAACATCAAATTCATTCATTCATTTTCCTCCGGCTTAGTCCCTTATATATCAGGGGTCACCACTATTCCAGCATTTTTTTTTCATGCAGCGGATGCCCTTCCAGCCGCATCCCAGTACTAAAAAACACCCATACACACTCATTCACACACACACACTCTCACACTATGGCCAATTTAGCTTATTCAATTCACTTATAGCACATGTCTTTGGACTGTGGGGGAAACCGCAGCTCCCAGAGGAAACTCACACGAACATGGGGAGAACATGCAAACTCCAAGGTCCAGCCGGGACTCGAACCAGCAACCTTCTTGCTGTGAGGCAACTGTGCTGCCCACAAACCTCAAATTACAAAAAATAAATAAAATAATAATAACCTCATGCTATAGATATGTTTGAATTATGATTGAATGCATTGTTTGCCTTTGATTTTAAATGAACAGATACTTTTTGCCAGAGTTTCATCATTTGAAGAATCTGTATCAAAATTGGTTCATTTACTAACATTAATAATAATAATAGTAATAAGACAAATATTTTATTTAAGTTTGGGAGTTTTAGTTTTAAGTCTTATTTTTAAAATAAGAACCCTGTATTTTATTGAACAACAGTACAAAAATCTGGCAATTTTGGAATGGGGGAGGATGTGGTTCATGAAAATACTTTGAGATCGGGATGAGGTCCATTACTTTACAATCATGGAATATTTGTCCAAGATTTTTGATGATTCATGTCACACAATATGATCAATCTATCAATAATGGAAATGGCCATTCACAGTAACTGTATGTCATCCCATTGTTCTGCTCCAGCTGCTTTGCATACAGAAATGTGTTTTAGAGAAACAGAAAACCACAGTGACTGGGAGGAAATGCTATATGCAAAATCGTGTACCATCGTTGTCTGATGAAAACACACAAGTATTTGGAAAGACTCGGCTCCCCTTCAGCAGGTAAGAGGTTTCTTTCAGTTGTCATTTGTGTGGAGAAAAATAACTTGGCGAGTAAAATGAATGTAGCATTTTTGATTCTGCCGAAATTAAAATATGAAGAAATATGATCAATTTCACATTTCTTTAAATCCGTTCGAACAACAGCATCTGCTAAATGTACATTTTATGCCTTGACTCAGTATAACTTTACATTGTATTAACATGAGTTTGAATTATGGGATACTCGTTTTCACTGGATAAAAACATTTAATTCTGCTCCATTATTCTGGCTGTCCAATTTTTCTAGAGCGCTGATGTGTATTCAATCAAACATCACTGCTACATTTCATTATTAGTAGTACTATCATCAACATTTACGTGTGGTTACCGGGTTTATTTGCACTGTTTGAATTGTAAACTGTAAACTGTTTGTGCTCCAAATCAGTGTCTTCGTGATTATAGCAATAAATGAAAATGACTTTAGGTGTTACATGTAACTTGGTTACTTAAAATTGGCCTGCAAAAATATAAGCGATGTGTTTTATTGCGTTTGAAATAAAGTGATTTCTTAAACTTGAATTGTCATTCATTTTGTTTAAACATTCATGTAAACAGCAGTTGGTCACTCCGACGCTTTAAAGCATTTAATATATAATAAGCAAATGTTTCCAGAAACAAAAATACAAAATGTGAATAATTTGATCAAAGAATTGCATGTTATTTTTGTATTACTTAGTTCTGCCCTATATAAGCTTTTTCACATGGCATATTTTTTCTTATATTTCTCAAGGCAAAATAATTCACAACTATTGCCCTGTAAAACATTAACCGGCCTTCATTGTGACTGCAGATGCAAAATAAACCTCAAATTACAAAAATAAATAAAATAATAATAAGCTCACGCTATAGGTATGTTTGAATTATGATTAAATGTATTTGTTGCCTCTGATTTCAAATGGACAGATACATTTTACTTAAGGCCAGTTTAAGTTTCATGTAAACAGCAGTTGTTGACTCCGACACTTTAAAGTATTCAACATCTAATCAGCAAACGTTTCCAGAAACAAACATACAAAATGTAAATAATTTGATCAAAAAATTGCATGTTATTCTTGTATTAATTAGTTCTACCCTATACAAGCTTTTTCACATAGCATATTTTTTCTTATATTCAAAATAATAAATACTATTGCCCTGTAAAACATCCACCTTCAAAAAAAGGGGGGGGGGGAGGTACTGTCAGGTGTCTGTTCTGTGTTTCCCTTGTGATGTCATTCCTTTGTTCTTTTTCCCACCGTTTTCAATGTTCATTAGTTTCACCTGTGTTCATCTCGTGTGTCTTATCAGTTCATCATGTTCCCCTTGTATTTATACCCCTTAGTTTGTGTCCTTCGTTGTCCGATATTGTATTGTCAGCACGTCATCCCGATCGTCCTCCCAAGATTCCTGTATGTCGATGTTCCCGTGAGTTTGTAAATAAATACGTGTATGTTTTGATGATCCACGCGTTTCGTACTTTTGTGGTCACAACGAGCGTGACAATGGCAGAATGACAATACAATATCATCACAATGCACAAGTATGCACTTTCAAAGAACACATAATATTTCATTTCATTTTAGTCATTTTAACAATTAGGCATTGAAATCAGAATGTGAAAACGCATATCCTGAATAAATAGTTTGTTCTTGCATCTCTTTAGATATTACTGATGAATCTCGAGATCCAGTCAAGGATGAAGTGGAAGACCATTAGCCTCCTGCTCACTGTATCTGCCCTCATTTTTGCAGAAATTGTCAGTACAAAAAATGATAAACACCTATTAAATATTGTTAACAAAATAAAAAAAACACCAGACACGCAGAGGGATGAGGATGTAGATATGTTCTTACTAGGTACAGATGGATTCATGGGATACATGAAAGCAGGTAATGCAAATAACATTTTATGAACATGTGAAAATGTGCTGATTAATGTTATTTAAAAAATATTATTGTTAATCACATTGTTTGTTATTTAACTCTACAGGTATTTGCAATGAAGGCAACTGGAAACAATCACTTGGCTCAGATCTGGATGGTTGTGATCAATCTTCAGGTGAGGGTTTTATTAAAAAAGCAACTTACACAGATGCAAACACACACAGGGTGATTCCCCACAGACATAATGATTCTTATACTCTACAAAACTAAATTCTGTCCTCTTACTGCAAACCTACAACCCTCACTAAAACATATAATGGTTAATTCTGTATGATTTATAAGCTCACAGGGGCCCAAAATGTCCCTACAATTCAATAATGGCTGTTATTACTATTCTTGAGGGGAAATTTGATCTAAATAATTTAGGGAATACAAGGTAAACACTGGGCGGCATGGTGGCTTAGTGGTTAGCACTGTGATCTCACAGCAAGAAGGCCATTTGTCATTTCTGTGTGGAGTTTGCATGTTCTTCCCATGTTGGCGTGGGTTTCCTCTGGGTGCTCCAGTTTCCCCCACAGTCCAAAGACATGCGCTATAAGTGAATTGGATGAACTAAATTAGCCGTAGTGTATGAGTGTGTGTGTAAATGTGATAGTGTATGGGTGTTTCCCAGTACTGGGTTGTGGCTGGAAGGGCATCCGCTGTGTAAAACATATGCCAGAATAGTTGTTGGTTTATTCCGCTGTGGCGACTCCTGATAAATAAGGGACTAAGCCGCTGGAAAACGAATGAATGAATAATTACTCACCCTCATGTCGTTTCAAACTCTCGAGACCTTTGTTCATTTTCAGAACTCAAATTAAGATATTTTAGGGGAAATTCGAGAGCTTCAGCATCAATCCCAATTCATTCAAAGTCCAGAAAAATACCAAAAAGAATACTTTTGCCTGCAGATATATCAAAAATAGTGACTTTATACAACAGTTTCTTTTCCTCAGGTTCAGTATAAGGGTGCAGCTTCATGAGAGTGCTGTGCTTTGTTTCAAACAGAGGAAAATTGCATGTGGTCATCCCAGGCTATACATCACTAGTACTCAAGAACACTTGCCCTATACTGACACTTAGGAGGAAAAGCTGTTGAATAAAGTCATTATATTTTGTTTTAAAAAACGTATTCCTGTAGATTCATACTGTAATATTCTCATTGAGCCACTGAATGCTTGTGGTCTGTTTTGAGGATGTTTTTGGTAACTTTTGCTGTCAGGGAGCTCCCAGATTTCATCCAAAATATCTTCATTTGTGTTTTGAGGAAAAACGGGTTTGGAACGACATGAATTGTGAATAATTATTGACAAAATTATTGTTTTTGGGTAAACTAACCTTTTAAAGGTTCCATTTTGGTACCTGAAACTGATAAAAGGGCACCAATTGAAAATGCTTTAGATCAGTGTTTCTCAACCACGTTCCTGGAGGACCACCAACACTGTATGTTTTGGATGTCTCCTTTTTGTTACACCCATTACAGGTCTTTCAGTCTCTGCTAATGAGCTGATGATGTGAATCAGTGTTTGGTTAAGGAGACATGGAAAATGTGCAGAGATGATGGTCCTCCAGGAACGTGGTTGAGAAACACTGCTTTATATACTAGAGAGCATTTAAGTGGACATAAAGCCTGATGGGAAGTCAAAGTGTAGAATGATGTATTAGCTCCAGATCCCTACACTGTAAAAAGCTGTTAATAACTTTACTTTAAAAAAGGGAGTAAACCCGTTGCCTTAAAAGCAACAAGTTGACTTAACTTTTATAATTATGCATATAGTTTGTTTACTTAATAATTATAAGGTAACGAGTTTACTCTTTTTCTTAAGTAAAGTCAACTAATCGCATTTACAGTGTATTAGTAAGTGAGAGAAATTAATATAACTTGTTTTGGAGCATGATATCTATAGATAAAACTAACCTTAACATATGTAAACTAAATTCAAAAACTTTAGGAAACATCACATTTTATAATTCTGCGAAGAATGAAAATTGTACTTTACGGTTTGCTGAACATCCTGAAACGTGTTATCGACAAAAGTGCATTCTTTTAACATTACTGGAAAAAGGTTTGTCCACAACCTTGAAGGGAACCTTTCGGAGAACACTTCCTGTTAGCTGGGTTGATTGTATGCATTTGTGAAGTTTATTTATAAACTAATTTCGTGAGGATCACATGCTTATGATTGCTTGCGGCTGGTCCCGCATTATCCAATTTATGATTCAATTTATGATCAGACGATTCCTAAGCCACTATAAATACCCTAAGTTCCATATAACAGCCATCTTCGTTTTGAAGAATCCCCCTTCCACCCCTACTCCTCCTCCTTTTGTAGATGGGTGGCCTCACAGCAAGAACATCACTGGTTCTAGTCCTTACCAAACCAGCCGACGTTTCTGTGTGGAGTTTACACGTTCTCCCCATGCTCACGTGGGTTTCTCCCGGGTTCCCCCTGCAACTTAAGTTTATTGACTATTCCAAATCGGCACCATAGACATGCTCCTAGTAAGTAGTCATCTCTTAAGAGCTATCACTAGCTGTTCATTAGCTACTACAGTAGGGGAGTTCTCGAGATCTACCTGAGCTCAAACTCCCCTCTCGCCTTGAAAACGGGAAGGAGCCCTGGGCTCGAGGATCTATGAGCTCATGGCTCTCTTCCGGGATAGCATGCCAAACAAGCTTTATAATCAATCATCGGCTAAGTGTAAACTCTTGAAACCTATTCCTGCCCCTCAGAAAACAACTTCAACATCTCCATTTTTCCAATTGATGAAACGATCGACAACTGTACTGGAAAAATATTATGTTCAACAAATAGAAGTGGTGAGTTATTTTAAGAAGCTCTTTTCAATGCAATAAGCAATAACACTTATTTTTGAATTTTTTGAAATTCATATGTTGGTATTTAATACATTTTTATCCTAGATTTGTCTTGTTTTTTAATGTGCTGTTTTGCAGACTTAGGTGTTTCTATTACAAGATTGTCACCATTTAAACTCGCCATAAACAGATCAGTTCTACCCACGTTTGTCTGTTTAATTGGAGGACACTGCAGAAATACGTCTTGGACGAACTGGATTACAAACAGTGAATTAAATGATCTTTCATTTTACTTATCATTTTACTTAACAAGGGCATCTCTTTAAAATGTCCAGTTATTTATTCATTGTCAGTGTTCGTCCGCGTCATCTTTTGTTATTGTCATGTGATTCCTTTTTGTCCTTCTCCCGCCACCGTCATTTGTTAATCTGTTCCACCTGCGTTCATCCCTTGTGTCTCCTTAGCTTAATCATTCCTTCACCTATTTATATCCTTTCGTCTGTGTCTTTCGTTGTTTGGTTATTTTGATTCGTGTGGTTCTGTTCCTGTGTCGTCCTGTCTTCCCGCATCCAGTATCTGTTCCCCATAAGTGTTTAATAAACCCGTTTTGTATCTATATCCCGTCTCTCTGTCGTCATGTCATCCTCTGTAAGCCTAGCGTTACATTCATCATGTTGTACTGTACATAGTTTTTGCTTTTCTATATGTGTTTTACTTTTTGCACATCAGCAATTTGAGTTAAAAGCATGTCCTCTTTGTTAAAGATTGTACTTGGACAAAAAATTACACGTACTACTTCAAAAGCAACGACAACAGTGAGTATAATAATGTAAATGTCTAAATATTATATCAGGGTTAAAGAAGGGTTAGTAAGTAGATGTGCTGTAACAAAGACAGTTATAAATGTGTCATTTAACATGGGTTTGTGTGTGTGTCTGTATGTCAGAATGCAATATGACCTGTCTGAATCCTACAACGACATGTAATAATGCAGTCTATGATTCCAGCTGTAGCGGTAAGAAAGTTACAATATGGCTATTTTTTTATTCACTAGCTAGAAATGTCTTTTACACCAATGCTACATATTCAACATAGGCTCATTCTGAAAACGTTCCCTATATACATTTCTGGAGACCTCGATTTATGTAGCCAGGGGTACATATGGCTGCATTTTGTTTACTGGGCAGTATGATGCCTTTACTTTTCACGCTTATGCCGAGGCTCGAACCAGCGACCTTCTTGCTGTGAGGCGATTGTGCTACCCACTGCGCCACCATGAGGCCCCTGGTGGATTCACAAAAACTGCAAAAAAACATACCTCCTGGGACGTATTTGGCGCTCTCCAGAAATGTATATCGAAGTACGTATTCAGAACGAGCCTGGGTTGTATATATTGCTCTTAACTGTTCCATAATTATTTTTAATAGATTTTACTTTATGTTATATTTTACACAGACATTATTGCAGGTGGTGAAAATAACATAAATAACTATGTAATCGATGAAAATGGTGCAGCTTGTTCTAAGTGTGGTAGTCCACTTCGAGTTTTGCAAGTAGCCCCAGTATCCCCAGAATTCACAAAAATGTTTGAACAGCAAAATAACAGCGCACCAGAGATAAGTGCTGCGACAGCTGCGTAAGTATTTTATTAAATCCACTTATTTAAAATCTTTTATTGGTGATATTAATACTACAGTTTATCTTAAATTATGTTGATTAAAAAGTTAATGTCAATTGCAAAAGGGCTTCTTTTTCATCCTGTCAAGTTTTATTGTTTATATATTTTATGTTTTATTACATTTATGTTTATTTGTTAGTTTGTTGTTGTTGTTTTTTGGTACATTAAGTTTAATTAAATGAAGTAAGACATATGTCTGAAATAAACTGACTGTAAGGCCCGGAGGGCGGATGATGACAGAACGAGACGTAGAGTGATGAACATTACAAAAACGGGTTTATTAACACTTACGGGAACTGAAACAGGATAAGGGAAGACAGGCAGACACAGGACCACACGAACCACAGGAATCAAAGGAATCAAAATACCGGACCACGAAAGACACAGACGAAAGGATATAAATAGGTGGGGGCTGATTAGACTAATGACACAAGAGGGATGAGTACAGGTGAAACAGATTAACAATGACGGTGGCGGGAGAAGGACAAAGAAAGCACATGACATAAACAAAGGATGACGCGGACGAACACTGACACTGACAAAAGTATGGTTTTGGATTTGGGAATTTAATTTTAGTTAATAACCCTGCTCTCAGAATGAACCATTTTCTTTTTAGTTCACTCATGACAACTATGATCATTTCAATCAGAGTTGACTAAAAGAAAAATACAAAAGCTTGATTTTGCCAATTCACACAGTTATTTGATTCTATTTTATCTTAATTTCTCTATCAAACCAATTTTGTGTGAACTATTATACTATATTTAAGAAAAACTAAAGTATTACTCAAAGACACTTCTCTGATTTATGTGAACTCTTAGTAAGTCTAAATCAAATGCCAAGTCTAAATCAATGTCCTCATATGCCACCCCCCCCATTATGCTCTTTAATCATTATTGTGCAGTATAGAAATTTGATTATTCGGTCTCACTTTATATTAAGTGGCCTTAACTAATATGTACTTACACTGAAATCAACCATTTGTTACAATGGACTTATTGTGTAAATACATGTTTTTACACTGTACTTATGATTGATTAAGCACATGCATGTACTTACATCTGTAATTACATCTTTAACTACACTGTTGACCAACCCTTAGATCGTAACCCAGCCTTAAACTTACCCTTACCACCAAACCTGTCCCTAACCCTACTCGTATCCCACCTCAAGGGCACTCTGAACACTCTGTGTTCTGCAATACATTATGAACACAGTACGTACATTGTATTTATATTTTGATTCAAGTACATAATAGTTAAGGCCACTAAATATAAAGTTTGACATATTATTCTTATATTATGGTAAATAACCCCAGACGTGTTATTTAAGAACTTATTGTCAAAGTATGCCATTATCGTAATTCAATTCAATTTTATTTGTATAGCGCTTTTTACAATAATTATTGTTTCCAAGCAGCTTTACAAAGTTACAATCAAATGTAAGTTATTATATACAGACATAGTTAATCTGCAATATTATAGCATATGGGTGATGTCTGTGTGCATGTTTAATGAAGTGCATTTGTGTATTAAGTGTATGTGTTGTCCTCGTAGTCCTTGATAAGTCATAAGTCAAATATTTGGTGATTGGTAATCAGCTGCTGCTGTAAAACGAATACATCCATTAGTTCAGTATAGTCAAGGATCATAAAAGGTAGCTGCTTTTTTTTTTTTTTAGAAATGTAAATAGTGCCACCTTTAGCAGATCTCTAAATGTGGCAGAGGTATAATAAACACGTAATAAGATCATAATATGGCACCCCATACCAGAACCCACCTAGGGTGCATGTTTAAGTGGATATCATGTAAGTACTCCTGATAAGCTGGTACTGCTGTGTATGAATGAACCAATGGCAATTGTTTTCATGTCTGAATTATGTATTTACCCATAAATCAGAGATTTAAAAAAACGATTTTGTATTTCATTCAGTGTGGCCATGCAAAGTCTCTCCAAAATATTGTCTTCAATGGAGAATATGACCATAGCATCTGTATCCATGGGCAGTGTTAAAGGAGTTTTAAAGAAAATTCAAAGTGAGTCCGAAGTCACGGACACCGCTTTCATTTACTCTCCAGAAACTGGCGTCAGTGTAAGTGGACAGATCACAAATACACTGACATCTTATTTTGATTAAACATGTTGTATCTCGGCGTGTAAATCACCTTATGTTTACAGGTTATAGATGATATTGCCGTACTGAAGAATTTCCCTAATGCTTTAATTGTACCAAAGGAAGCAGCACAGCAAGCCCTCAACCACAGCGCCGGAAGTGCTTTTCTGGGGGTGTTCAGATTTCCCAACATGTCAAAGGTATGAATGAACTTCTCTCTTTCAATGCCGTTATGCAGGAAAGCAAACTTTTAGTTGTTTCATAATGGAAGCGCAAGAAGTAGTTACTCAAGCAGTCATTGTTGCATTACATAAGCTAAACATTTACAGAGGTAATTGTACAGAGGGAATACTTCCGATTTGGTTTGTTTCATGAAATCTGAAGTGGTTATATGTATTCTAACTGCTATTTTGACCATTTTGTACAATGCACACTGTAAAAAATATCTGTAAATGAGCAGTTTTTTGTATTTAGTGATACATATTCTACGTTTATTTATGCTTTTGAATTGCATTATGGGTCCTTGATTTTTCTTCCAACAACTTTTAACCTTGAAAAGTTGGAAAAAGTGACTTTTATTAACATTTTTAATTGTTTAAAGTAATATATTATCTGGATTGGTTTTGAGTATTATGGTACAAAAACCTGGTAATAAACTGCCAGTACGTTTTATGTTATTTACAGACTTATTTCTCTATATATTATTTCTTATACATTATATTATTTGAAACCACTAAAGTCAATAAAAGTCACTTTGTTAAACTGTAGAGGTGAATTTTCAACATCAAAAGTCGACAGTGCAGAGATTAACATCCCATAATGCAATTCACAACCGTAAATAGGGGGGGGGGGGTAATCAATATTTTTATTTTTAAGTCCCACAACATTCTTTTTAAAGCATGATAGTAATTCAGTATCTTGATTTGTTGATGTGACGATCCTCAACTTAATTTCATCAAAATTCACTATAATATGTGCTCAGCATAAATGCGTAAACCCCCTGTTGAAAATTAATATTTTTTATCAATTTCTCAGTGAATGTAGACCAAATAGTTTAGTTAATTAAAACAATCGGTTTAATTAAACAGTTACATACATTAAAATAAGAGTTTGGTCACCGAACATCTTAAATAATAAAAAGATAATGCATTTCAATTCAAACCAGTTATTGAAAAAAAAAATTTTGCTTCTCTTAATTTTGTCCCCCAATTATTTATTTTTTTAAATATATTTTTTTCCCAACATATAAATATGGTGATTTGGCAAAAATCTGGATTGTGATCTTCAGTTTTTTGTTGAATTAGTTCCAGTTTTGTCTTTGGTACTGACTAATCTAACGTAAATGCACAAATATGTTACTGTAAAGCATTAAAAAAAAGTATTAGGGTGGGTGTGATATACACAGTATAAATAAATAAATATATATAAATAAAGTGCAAAATTATTCCAGTTTATTTTCTTTGTTTTTAAGGATGCAAACAATAGTGTAGTTTTGAACAATGAAGTTTATGCAATCGAAATGGGGACACGAATCAAAAATCTGAGTAACACCATCAATTTGAGCTTCAACATAAGTCAGGTAAGCAGAAATATGGGACAAATATATATTTCTAAATGAGTCAAAATCTCATGTGGTGAAATTTGGATGTGCTTCTTTACAGAGCATGCCGGGAACTCCTACATGTTACTCATGGGATGGAAATGGTCTGTAAAGCTTTTTGTGTTTTTAGATATTTGTAATGCTGGAGTTTCAATTAAAGGGAATATGTTTATGAAATATAGTGCTTTACTGAAAGCAATCAGACCCTAAACAATCTTTTCTGTAATGCTTACAGTATATATTTATATAAAAACTGAGACATTGTTTTTATATATGATTTATACTGTAGTTAGATGTTTAAGTATAATTTTTTTAACAATTCTGTAAATGACTGATGACATTTCTTTAAATTAAAAATTAAATGCTAACATTTTAGTTGCATGTAAGAAAAAAGGGTGGCTTTTGTATTTAGACGTGTTTTCATTTACTTTTAGACAACACAATACATTGTACATTGCTTTATAGCACTGATATTGAGAATAATGTCTAAAATATTTTTGAAATCCTCAAAATCACTCTTAATCTTTTGTTAGATTTCAACGTTGGATTTGTACTCTCGCAAGAAGAGGAAAAGAATCTAAAGTTTAATAGACTTATTAACGCACTAGACAACAATGTTGATTTCTAATCATACAATAAAAATAAAGAACATGTCAATGAACATTCATCTCTATTTCAGCTCAAGACTAACCAGTCCCTTTGTTTCATCAGGGAGTAGGCCAGACTGGACAACCAAAGGATGCGCTACTGTAGTTAACGGAAGTGGGATAACATGCAAATGCGAACACTTGACTTTCTTCGCTGTGCTTATGGTAGGTTCTCGATTTTGTTTCATTCTGGAAGCTTTCAGTGAACTTCTCAAAGCTGGAGCAAGTGAGAAGTCTCAGTCAAGCAAAGTGTACATAAGGTTTCTTCTTTAAAAAAAATATAAAGATAATCAAATCTGTCAATTATTAAATAATCAATAAATCATTTGTAGTGGTGTCTGAAACCATAGCGAACGTTCTGACATGCTCTCAATCAATCCCACAATGCCCCGCAATAACAAGCATCCAACAGATGGATACCCAGTGTTAATTCACTGCGAGTTTGCATGTTTAATGAATTTCCGTGCCTGACCACAAGATGGCAGCAACAGTGTATGTTTCTAAATAAATGACTGTTTTTATTTGTTGAATTAATGTTTGTATTCATTCATTCATTCATTTTCATTTCGGCTTAGTCCCTTTATTAATCTGGGGTCGCCACAGCTGAATGACCCGCCAACTTATCCAGCATATGTTTTACGCAGCGGATGCCCTTCCAGCTGCAACCCATCTCTGGGAAACATTCATACACACCCATTCACACTCATACACTACAGACAATTTAGCTTACCCAATTCACCTATACCGCATGTCTTTGGACTTGTGGGGGAAACCGGAGCTCCCGAAGGAAATCCACGCCAACACGGGGATAACATGCAAACTCCACACAGAAATGCCAACTGACCCAGCCGAGGCTCGAACCAGCGACCTTCTTGCTGTGAGGCGAACGTGCTATCCACTGCGCCACCGTGAGGCCCTGTTTGTATTCATGACAAATCAAAATATTTTGCTTCATTACTAATACACTATAGAAGTATATATGTAGCAAAATTCATTTTGAAATGCAATATGCAGTACGACACGATGGCTCAGTGGTTAGCACTGTCTTACACCAAGAAGGTCGCTGGTTCCATTCCCGGCTGGGCCAGTTGGCATTTCTGTGTGGAGTTTGCATGTTCTCCCCGTGTTGGCGTGGGTTTCCTCTGGGTGCTCCGGTTTCCCCCACAAGTCCAAAGACATGCGGTACAGGTGAATTGAAAAAACTAAATTGGCCGTAGTGTGAATGAGTGTGTATGGGTGTTTCCCAGTACTGGGTTGCAGCTTGAAGGGCATCCGCTGCGTAAAACATGTGCTGGATAAGTTGGCGGTTCATTCCGCTGTGGCGACCCCAGATTAATAAAAGGACTAAGCCGAAAAGAAAATGAATGAATGAACTAGAAGGTTTTGCATTTTATCAGTACTTACTTTTCCTGGGAATCGAATCCACAATCTTGGCATTTGTAGAACCGTGCTCTGCTGTTTGAACCTGTTTGTGAATATTCACACACAGACCTGTATAACTGAATGCTGTTTTAATTCAGGCGTCTCCAGATATAACCCTTCGAGAAAGTGACCTCACCGCTCTCACCTACATCACCTACATTGGCTGCGGCCTCTCCATGTTTTTTCTGGGAGTCGGACTCTTCATGCACTTCCTCATGAGGTGATGCATGATAATTCAGAATAATAGGGGTCATAATCTTTTAGAAAAAAGTGTCTTAATACATTGATTTCACTTTTGGATTTGTTATTTTCAGGAGAGCAAAGGCCACTAATTCAGTCCACGTGCTGATTAATCTTTTCCTGGCGCTGTTCATGCTCAACCTGGCCTTCCTGTCCAATGAGTACGTGGTACAAGCCAAGAATTCCACCTTATGCAGAGTCATGGCTGCATTCTTGCACTATTGCCTACTCTCTAGTTTCACCTGGTTTGCGGTGGAGGCTTTGCATCTCTGTCTGCAAATGACCAAAACAGCTGCCATCAAACATTACATTCTCAAGATCACTGTAGCTGGATGGGGTGAGTCCAAAAAACTCTCATTTACATCCTGAAGTTGCTCAGTTTTGACAAAAATCGCATAAACTGTAGAGGCAGTTTTGACTTGAACTATATAGCATATAGAGTGTTAAATAATTACACCCCTTTTGAAAATGAATATTTGTATGCATTTCTCAGTGAATATAGCCAATAATTGCAACACATGCTCATTCTGGATACGTACCCCTGTCTACATTTTTGGAGAGCGCAAATTTTGTAGCCAGAGGTACATCTGGCTGCATTTCATCTTTATAATGAACGCTACGGGGCGGTGTGACGCGGCCGACAGCTTCTGTTCCTTTTCGCACTGCCGCTGACCGCTTACCTCCATACAGACTGCTTTCCAGGTGTTAGCAGTTTCCCCAGTGGCTCGCCGCATATGCCAATGGACTTGGGAGTTGACTGCGATGACAGGGTTTGAGTCCGGTTCCAGAAAGCAAAAACAAACAAAAGGCGAAAAATGTGGTGAAATGTGGTTTCTTTTTCTAGATTGCTTTTGAAAACACTATCGGTTGGGTTTAGGGAAGAGGATGTGTGGGTCAGTCAGTCAGTCAAGCTGGTCGGCTAAAGTGTATATTGTGCCCTCTGGTGGATTTACGCAAGAAGAGGACACGCAAGAGAAATTTGCCTCTGGTGGATTTGCAAGAACTGCGAGCAGATGTACCTCCAGTTGCGTATTTCACTGTCCCCAGAAATGTAGACCTGGGCACGTATCCGTAATGAGCCTGGGTTGAATAATTTTTGTGCGTTTAAACTATTTTTTAAACAGTTATATTCATTAAAATAAGAGTTTAATCACCGAACATCTTTAGGATAAAACATTTAAATTAAATTGAGTTATAACATTTCAACTACATTTTATGATTTTTATGTTTCTCTTGTTTTTTCCTGTTTATTAAAATGTTATTGTATATTTTTCGCCAACATATTAATTTAGGTGTAAGTAAGTTTCTTTTGTTATAGTAATTCCAGTTTGGGCTACTAATCTAATGTATATGCACAAATATATTATTGTAAATCATCCTATATAAAATATATTTATTTAAAAAATGTAGTTTTGTTTTTGCTGATAGATTGAACCAAATGATGTCTTGTGATTCTTTATATGTGTTACTGTAACTCTCTGACTAATATGCATCAATTAAACTAAAATATTCATTTAAAAGAGAGATCTGTGAGGGGTGTATCCATTTATGCTGAGCACTGTGCAAAGCCACATTAAGTATGTCATGTGTGCAGATAAAATATCATCAATTCAAATAGTTTTATCCTTCTAACTAATACTATCATTGCATTGTCAATCATTTGTTTCAGCTCCTCCTGCTTTTGTTGTCAGTGTCATTTTCACCTTGGGCAAATATGGTGAGGAGAACATAATGACAGAAAGTAGCAACGTAACCATGTAAGTGGACACCAAATGTGACAATGTATGACAATGACAGCTATATAATGTTTTTTTTTTATCTCTCTCTCTCTCTATCTCTCTCTATATACGTATATTTTTTCTTTTCTTTTTTTTTTTTTTAACAAATCTCTTTTAAATGACAACTTAAAAACACAAAGACATACAATATAAGTACCAAGGCTGCCGGATACAATCTTATTTACATTCATAAGTATTTATGTTTGATCAGATCCTGCCATACAAGTTTTGTTAAAGGTCACATATCAAAGATTGAAAATCTCTTGAGGGGAGATTCCAGACACATATAAATAAAAGCACCACAATAAAATGTAAACATTACATTTCTTCTCAACCACTCATATAATGGCTTTTAATGAACTATTAGCTGAAATATTCTGTGGGGAACAACAAAAAAGGCGCAGTCACTAACAGGCGGACCACGGTCTGGGTCCAAAAGTCTCATATGGATGGGGGTTTTTTCAGTCTCAGTCATGCTGGGTTTAGTTTCGTACCAGATCGCTTCTGCTATTTATTCACTCTTTGACAACAAACGATTTTTTTCGTGCACTTTGAAACTTTCCAGGCTTTTTACAACATATCAGACACTGCATGAATGCATAACAGGTGCACTAAAACTACCAAACTGATTTGTTTTTCATTTCCATCTGTCAGTAAAATAAATAGACTTTGTGGGCGGCAAACATGTTAGTCAAATTAGCAGTCAAATTCAGACACATTCTCTTGTTTCACTAGAATGTGCATGGCTATCAGCGTGACTATATAAGGAATAGTTGAAGGCATTGAATTATTAGAAAATAATATAATTGCCACTCTACTTTGCATGATTACATCACCAACTTGTGCATTATTTTCTAATGATTCAACAGACTGCAGTCAATTATTACACTTATATTGTGGTTGCCACATCTAAAGAAACGTTCAGATGTTGAATATTGTCAGGTTTTTGCTCCTGTTTGTAGGACTAGTTTCTTATGTGTCTTATCCAAAGCTTTTTGTTTTGATGTGATTTCTGACTGTTGCAGCTGTAAAATAACTGAAATGCTTCAGCACAGTGATATGGAGCTATAATGTGGTCAAAAGCTGCCAGAACTACTTTAGCTGTGCATTTATCTGAAAACAACGGCACACCTTAGAATGTTCATCAGCCAATCAGAATCAAGCATTCAACAACCTCGTAGAATTGAACTTATACAAGAACACACATTCACACCCATTGATTTTAGTCCTAAAAATCAGCTCATTATGCTTTTTAACATTGCAAACTTGTAATTGCTTCTTATATTATTTGTAATACTATGTATTGTCATAAACACAATTGTTTTTTTAGCTAAGTTTGACTGAATTTTAACTACTTTATCTGTGTGTTTAGCTAACCACACATCTTAGAATGTTCATCAGCCAATCAGAATCAAGCATTCAACAGCCTCTTAGTATTGACCTTATTCTTTCACATACAAGTGGATGTATTCACATCATCTATTGATGCAGCTTGTAATGCTGCTTGATGTATTTTTATCGGGGCCTCACGGTGGCGCAGTGGATAGCACGATCGCCTCACAGCAAGAAGGTCGCTGGTTCGAGCCTCGGCTGGGTCAGTTGGCATTTCTGTGTGGAGTTTGCGTGTTCTCCCCATGTTGGCATGGGTTTCCTCCGGGTGCTCCGGTTTCCCCCACAATTCCAAAGACATGCGGTATAGGTGAATTGGGTAAGCTAAATTGTCCGTAGTGTATGAGTGTGAATGAGTGTGTGCATGTTTCTCAGTGATGGGTTGCAGCTGGAAGGGCATCCGCTGTGTAAAAACATATACTGGATAAGTTGGCGGTTCATTCCGCTGTGGCGACCCCAGATTAATAAAGGGACTAAGCCGAAAAGAAAATGAATGAATGAATGTATTTTTATCATTATGTATTGTCATAAACACAATTGTTTGTAAAGCAAGACTTTTGACCGTTTCTGCAGTTTATTGATTGATTGATTGATTGATTGATTGATGAAGCCTTTATTCGTCACATACATTTTTACATGTAGTGAAATTGAATTATTATTGTTCCTAGTCATTTCCCCATAAGTGAATAAATCGGATAAGCATAAGTGAATGCAGAATAAGGTCAGTGAGTAAGAAATAATTTACTATGAGCTGCTGAATTGTTAAAGAATTATTAGAAAATAATGTACACCTGAGGTGGGGATGTGGTCATGATGTGAAATGACCAGTATATCTTGGATGTGGATTATTTTCTAATCTTTAAACAGACTGGAGTCAATTATTCTGCTTATACTGCTGTTAACACACCTAATCACACTGGTCAAATGTTGTATTCCACACATTTGTCAGGTTTTTATCCTCAAACTGCTCCTGTGTGTAGGATTAGGTAGGTAGGTAGTAGGTAGGTAGGTAGATTTATTTGTTCCCTTAGGGAAATTGATTTGCGGCATTATCAGAAGGCATCACACCGAACAACAGTAAAAAAACGACATTTTCACATTCAACAATATATAAAAATAAATAAATGTAAATAGGATAAAGCACAATAAACAGCCCAACTTACTTAAAACTTCTTAAGATTGTTTATCAATCTTATTGCCTGTGGGACATAAGACAACTTTGTCCTGTTTGATACTGCAGGAAGGCAGTATCTCCACCCAAATGGTAGTCAAATGAAGAACTAAGTGGGTGCATTTTGTCAGCCATAATAATTCTTGCCTTAATGACATTGTAAATGTCTTCCATGCTTGGTAATAAATCCCTACCAGTTTACTAGAGGTGGTGACTACCTCTCATATAGTTTCTTACACATCACATTTTGATCTGATTTCTGACTGTTGTGTCTGTGAAATCTTTCAGCGTAGTAATATGGAGCAGAAATGCAGTCAAAACCTGCCGGAACTACTTTAGTTGTATGCTTATCTAAAAATAACCACACACCTTAGAATGTTCTTCAGCCAATCAGAATCAAGAATCAGACTGTTCGACTTGAATCTGTGCAGGTGCTGGATCATTGACTCCACTGTCCACTACGTAGTGAACATTGGTTATTACTGCTTTGTGTTCACCTTCACAATGGGCACCTTCATCGTTGTGCTGCGGTGGCTCAGCATGCTGCGGATGAGCAGGTGGAGTAAGGATTGCAAGGTGAAGCGCTCGGGAACAGCCACCTCAGACGTCTCCACCATGCTGGGCCTGTGCTGCCTGCTGGGACTGACCTGGGGCATCAGCTTCTTCAGCTACGGAGCTCTGCGCATCCCCTCCTACTACATCTTCACCATACTCAACTCCTTACAAGGTCAGAACTGTTCATCTAATATGTTCATATTTAAAATGATCATTTTAGCAACATTTAGGAGTCATTTAAATCATATTTATATGGGATTTTATGTGTATTATATACAGTATATAAACACAAACATATAGCAAGAAATGTGTAATAATTTCAAATATAATGAGTTGGTACAATCACTTATTCTTTGATATATTTTAATAATTCAGTTATTATCTTTATGTCTATAGCACTTTTACAATGTAGATTGTGTCAAAGATGAAGTTCTAGTCCATTTGAAACTGCTTCAGTCCAGTTTTCAGAGTTCAGTTTAGTTCAGTTCAGTGTAATAATGTAAATGTCACTGCTGAAAATAGCAACTCACACTGAATAGCAAACCCAATCAAATAAGTGAAGGTCAGAATAAGCATGCTCATTTTTATAAATATACATGCATTACACTGGATGAAGATGGACATTTTTTCACCCATTTTTTTGAGATTTTATTTTCTCAAAAGTTATTTGAAACATTAAAGCAAACCCTGCATTTAACAGTAAAGCTCTGTTTAAAAATCACGTGTATAAATTTCAGACGTGGAAAGCAGAATAGGACATCTTGTCTTTTGTTCATATATATATGTAACAAATTTATTCATTCATTTTCTTTTCGGCTTAGTCCCTTTATTAATCTGGGGTCGCCACAGCGGAATGAATCACCAACTTATCCAGCATATGTTTTACGCAGCGGATGCCCTTCCAGCTGCAACCCATCACTGGGAAACACCCATACACTCTCATTCACACACATACACTACGGACAATTTAGCTTACCCAATTCACCTATACCGCATGTCTTTGGACTTGTGGGGGAAACCGGAGCACCCGGAGGAAACCCACGCCAACAAAGGGAGAACATGCAAACTCCACACAGAAATGCCAACTGGTCCAGCCTAGGCTCGAACCAGCGACCTTCTTGCTGTGAGGCGATCGTGCTACCCACTGCGCCACTGTGAGGCCCTATGTAACAAATTCTGTAATATTATTCAACTTTCTGTCAATCAAAAAGATATAATTATACAGTGTATGTGTATAAATTTTTAATAATTGGAAATAGAA
>CAIGQW010001014.1:2126191-2141759 GCA_903798125.1 Danio choprae
AATATAAATACACACACACACACACACACACATTTTTAGGTGTGTTTTATATATATATTTATAAAACACACACATCTTATGTCAAAAAAGCTTTTATTTTGAATAGGTTATTAATCTTTGCCCAGCACTAAATAAACTGTAAAACATACTCAATATTTCATGCAGTTTTTAATGAATTGTGTGTTTTATAGGATTCTTCTTGTTCGTGTATTACCTGAAAACGAGCACCTTCTTTGGAGACTCGGCTCCTTCAGAGAAGTCTGAGAAGACTGAAGTAACAGATAATCCGTATGAAGACGCCACATAAGACAACAAAAGGCCCGTCTGAATCTCACCTCCATATCTTTTATATTTTACATTCATTTGCAGTATTAGACTGTGTTCATCCAATGCAGATTTTGATTAACATATGAAACTAAATGTGCTTTTATTACAGTTCAGAAGTTGAATCGCTGATAAAGGAATCTGCTTTACTACAGTTAAGAGAAATTCAAAGCAGTCACACATAAGGTGGATATTTATTAGACAATTCAAGTTTACTTGTGTAGCACATCATTACATTACAGTCAGAAGTAGAAGGGTTAAGCAGTTGTGTTAAGGGTTAGTAAGTATATAAATGTAGTTATATTATACAATATAGTGTCTTTCCAGTAAGAAATAATATTTACAATTAATAATAATTTTCCCAGAGATTACATATGCTGGATAAGTTGGCGGTTCATTCCGCTGTGGCGACCCCAGATCAATAAAGGGACTAAGCCGAAAAGAAAATGAATGAATGTAATAATAATACTTGTACAATGAAGTGTATTTAGTTTTTTTAAGTATGTATTTAGTTTGAGATAAAATTAAAATGTAAGCACAGTTTATCATTTATAAAATGTAAACGTGGCAGCATGGTGGTTTAGCACTGTCGCCTCACAGCAAGAAGGTCGCTGGTTCGAGTCCCAGCTGGTTCAGTTGGCATTTCTGTGTGGAGTTTGCATGTCCACAGTCCAAACACATGCTCTGTAGGTGAATTGAAGAAACTAAGTTACTGTATGAGTAATGAGTGTATGGGTGTTTTCCAGTACTGGGTTGCGGATGGAAGGGCGTAAAACATAAGATGGAATAGTTGGCGGTTCATTCCGCTGTGGCGACCCCTGATAAAGAAGGGAATAAGCCGAAAGAAAATGAATGAAAATGTAAACGTAAAGTTGAACACTTTGGGCAACTAGAGCATATAATAATAGATATTTGCTATCTCGGTTACAGTTTAGGAAATTAATATGATTTTAAAAATGTTCTCAATCCAGTTTTAAATGGGTAATAATAATGATGTTAATAATACTGTACATAATCTTTTTTGTTCGTTTTTCTGGGCTATTTCCTTAGACTGTTACATACATAACAGACTTTCATTATGATTGAATGATGCAAGTGTATTTATCTTTACTTTGTATATTGTTTCATGCATGTATACTCTAAACATGATAAATGATGATTGTTATGGTCAGAATGTTGCAGAAATATCAAATATTGAATTCTCCTTTACTTTTCAACCATTTTTAACTTCCACATATTGGGTTGTTATACTCGTCTATTGTATAAAATTGAATAAAATAACACTATAAAGTTAAACTCTGAGTTGTTGTTGTTGTTTTTATTATTATTATTATTATTATTATTATACAAACAAAACTATTAGCCGGCGGCACGGTGGCTCAGTGTTGCCTCACAGCAAGAAGTTCCCAGCTGGGTCAGTAGGCATTTCTGTGTGGAGTTTGCATGTTCTCCCTGTGTTGGCGTGGGTTTCCTCCGGTTGCTCCAGTTTCCCCCACAAGTCCAAAGACATGCGCTATAGGTGAATGAATAAACTAAATTGTATGAGTGTGTGTGTGTGTGTGTGTGTGTGTGTGTGTGTGTGTGTGTAAATGAGTGTGTATGGGTGTTTTCCAGCATGGCTTGTGGCTGGAAGGACATCCGCTGCTTAAAACATATGCTGGAATAATTGGCGGTTCATTCCACTGTGGCGACCTCTGAAATAGAGACTAAGCCGAAGGAAAATGAATAAATGAACTATTAACCTTGCATTAAATAGCCTAGCCAGATCCCGTTGGCGCTATTTAATGTTGGACAAAATGAAATACATCTAAAATGAAAAATAAAATATTTTTTTATGCAAATATGTACAAACTTAGTACAAACATATACATCTCACCATCTCACAACATTTATTTGAAAAAATGAGAATGAGTAGCCATGCATTAATAAGTAGTATATGTTTGTGTTCTTTTCCCAGTGATGGGTTGCGGCTGGAAGGGCATCCGCTGTGTAAAACATATGCTGGATAAGTTGGCGGTTCATTCCGCTGTGGCGACCCCAGATTAATAAAGGGACTAAGCCGAAAAGAAAATGAATGAATGTTTGTGTTCTATGCAGTAAACAGACAGGAACTGATCTAAACTGTGTCTTTATTGAGTGCGGTCTTCTCTAGAACTGCCCGTGAACCAGCGCAACAGTGTCACCACCGGATACAGGTCATGTATGATATTACACCGTGTAACAGTATACAGTACATTCACATAAAGGTATAAACAGTTGCTGTTAGTTGCAGTTAATCAAGTTACATAAAGCTTCATACGTTTTTTTTTTTAGCTTTTCTGTTTATAATGTCATACAGTGTAACACCATATTGTTTATTTTATAAAATGCTCACAATTTGGCTTAGCTTTAGCCCATTGCTTTACTTGAATAATATTTTTCAAGTGAAATTAGAAAATAAGACAACACGTTGTACAATTATATAAAATAAATAACTTTTTTAATCCGTTGTATCTTGTGCAAAAGCCAAAAAGTAAGTAAGATACATAATGACGTTATGAAACAGCGACGTGATGTCATGACGTCGGTGACGTGGACTGACGGCTGCACGCGGGAAAGTTCAGATCGAGCAGCAGCAGCAGCTTAGCGGGTGAGTGACAAAAACAACAATCACAATGTTAAACGTTTGATTAATCTCATAATCACGGCTCTGTCACATTATCTGTCATTTATTCCTTCACATTTATAATAACTGTGTTGTGCGAACGTGTTTGAATATGTTGTTTGTGTCTGAGAGCGCGATAGTGTTTGTGTATACATGGTCAGTAGCTTTTATAACATAAGGGCTAATTAAATTAATATTCCACACGATTGGCAAATATTTCACTATCACCAATTGTTCGTTCATAATTTAGCTAACTGTGCTCATGGTTGTTTTTTTTAGAAAACTAAGTAACATTACTGATATCCGTGAAGTAATTTACCATAGTATTTTAGCATTACCATGGTATTCTTGAAGAAACCTTGGAAAACTTTGAGGTAAAATTGGTTTTATATTCATACGTTCTGTCTTATTTAATAATATGATTTCATTCTTTGCATGTCATATAATATCAGCCAAGCCGGGAAATCATATTATCAGCCAACGAAAGTGCACCATTGTTGACAGTCCGTTGAAAAGTGCTAATGTTGTTTTGAAGTCATACATGCGATTTCAGACCGAATATAGCATGGTAAACTATATGTATATGTTTAGAAAATTAACCAATGGATCAGTGTTGCCTCACAGCAAGAAGGTCCCTGGTTCGAGTCCCAGCTGGGCCAGTTGGCATTTCTGTGTGGAGTTTGTATGTTCTCCCAGTGTTCGCGTGGGTTTCCTCGACAGTCCAAAGACATGCGCTATAGGTGAATTGAATAAACTAAATTGTCTGTAGTGTATGGGTGTTTTCCAGTACTGGGTTGTGGCTAGAAGGGCATCCGCTGCTTAAAACATATGCCGGAATAGTTGGCGGTTCATTCCGCTGTGGCGACCTCTGAAATAGAGTCTAAGCCGAAGGAAAATAAATAAATGAATGAATGAATGAACTATGATCCTTGCATTAAATAGCCTAGACCGATCCCGTTGGCGTTATTTAATATTGGACATTTAAAATTTAAAACCAATTTTAACGTTACCTCAATTTGGAAAACATGTAAAATTGTGATACATGTCAAAATAACGTTAAAAGTGACCTTGGTGTTACTGTAGGAAAACTTTTAAGATTGATTAGTACCTTATTAATGTACATTTGTTTAAAAAAATAATAAAAAAATACCATGGTATACTTTCAAAAAACTATTGCGTCGACGTTTGGTGGTTTGTAAACAATCCCTAAACAGGATTGTCTTAAACACATTGAAACAGTGATGAAATGTAAAGATTGTAACATCATTTTGTTCAGTTATTGTTTTGTAAATATCCAATTGTCACATTGTCTGAACGACTCATACTATAATTGTTAATCAAATATAAACTTTAAACGACCATCATTTATGCTGTTGTTTTGTTTTGTGTTGATGTCTAGCTATCAATTTGCCACAAAAACCTAAAAGGTTATGGAAATCTTGCGGTAAAATCAGTTGTGTGCCTTGATCTTAGTAAATGTTTTAGTTTTGAATGACTAAAGTGTGAAAAGAAAGATAGTAATGGGCTCCCCAAAACGTTTTCTTCAGAATGAGGCTATTAATGTTCATTTAGGAATTTGTAAAAAATACAAGCATCACATGCAGCTATTGCTAATAATGTTTAATGTGTTGTGAAGGATTAATATGGCCATGAGGAACGCGTCCCGGGTGGAGGTGGAAGCAGAAGTTGAGGAAGAGGAGAATTTTGGGCCACAACCGGTTTCCCGTCTAGAGGTACATCTGTAACTCCAGGTATATATACATACTTTTTTGAGTGGATTCTGATTATATATATATTTTAAACCTCTCTTCAGCAAAGTGGCATCAGCAGCAGTGATATTAAAAAGCTGGAAGATGGTGGTTTTCACACTGTAGAGGCCGTCGCATATGCTCCCAAGAAAGAACTGCTGAATATTAAAGGAATTAGCGAAGCCAAAGCGGACAAGATCCTGGTAAGACTTTAGCACCACATTTCAGTGTGTTAGGTGCTGTTTATACATAGCATTAAATGGTTAGTTCATCCAAAAAATGAAAATTCTGTTATCAATTACTTACCATCATGTTGGTCCAATCCACTGAGACCGTCGTTCATCTTCCAAAAACAAATGAAGATATTTTAGATGAAATCCGAGAGCTCTCTCATGCTCTTATAAACGGCAACAGTGCCAAGAAAATGAACTGAAAACATTTTCAAAACATTTCATGTGACTTCAGTGGTTCAACTGCAATCATGCGAAGCTCCAAGAACACTTTTGTGTGCCAAAAGAAAACAGTAAAAACAACTTTTTTCACATGCATCTTCTCAAATTTCATCTAAAATATCTTTATCTGCATAACTTGTGTTCTGAAGGTCTCAGGGGATTGGAATGGCATGAGGGGGTGAGTAATTAATAACAGAATTTTTGTTTTTGGGTGAACTAATGCTTAAAGTTGCATTTTTGTTGTTGTTTTCACCTTTTTTTGTCCAATTTCGACCACTTTCTTTAAGGTGAGGGTCTGTGGAAGGGTGTTTTCTGATCTTTCAATCTAATAATCTAATATTGTGAAATAAAAACTGGCTCTGTTCTCTGTTTACATATGGACAATGATACGTAGAGCTGCAGGTTAGTTACTGCCAAGCTGATCTTACCATGAAACATATTTCGTTGGAATGTGGAAGTTTGAATACCATTAGACAACATTGTTATAAGGAGAGCACTTTGATCGATATCTTTAAAAAGGTACCACCAGGAAGAATCTTACATTATTTAATCAAAAATTGAACTGAAAAATCATTTAACTTCGAATATATTTTTGTGTGAATTATTTATTTCTATTTAATATATTTGCCTAAGTAACTTTTTATTGTAATACGAATTTTTTTTTATCATGTAATATTTTTATGTATATCCATTTTGCCATGAAATAGCCATAAGTTGCTGATGCGGCAATAAATAATAAATAAATAGAGCTGCAGGTTTAATTTCTGCCACAAAACTCCACTTAACACTGTATGTTTGTTAACAATCTGGACTGGTATTAGGAGATTTAGTTTTGTTTAAGTTCTTTTACTTTAAACTCAATGTATGCTTTTAGAAGGAAATGTTTAAGTCCCGTCTCGCATTTGCACTTTCATAAACATGTGCCATTGAGCTGGTTTCACAAACGGGGTTTAACTTAATCCAGGACTAGGCTTTTTATAGAAATTATTTAGAAAAACACATTACCAGTGTGCTTCTTGAGGCAAATCTATGGCACTAGCATATTTTAAGATATCACACACAAGATGTTTTCACTTTAGACAGCTCAAATATGCTATTTAGTCTAAATGCATTTTGCAAATGCTAACTATGCTATTTAGCTATTTTATGCTAAATAGCTACTTTTACACGACAATGTTGTAGAAATAAAATCCCTTGCATATTAAAAAAAGCTTCTTATTTTCACGACAAGCATTTTTAAAACAATCTGTGAAAATGACCAAAAAGGCTGTATTATGTATGCCAGGCCAGTATCTGGTCCTGCGCTGCCTTGTTAGTAAACAGTACCTGCAAGGAAGTGACAACATGCCATCAATGACAACGTTTACATGGACATCAGCAGGGCCAGACAGAATCTGCGGACATTTGTTGCGGTTTCTGCAGAGAATTTTGTAAAAAATCTGTGGATTTATGCGGAATTATTTTGGGAGTATCATAACTAAACTTAATATATGACATAAAAAATAATAGCTTTTTAGCTTTTATTTAATGTTTACTATGCAAATCCCTTTAAATCCATTTATTTGGTAAACAGAGCAAGTGTCTCATATAATATCTTTACTAGAAGACAGAAAATATGACTTTACAAACTGTATTGTAAATAAATCAAATGAACACTTTCATATTAGTCAATAATATTACTGAAATTAATAAAAAAAACTGAATAAATATAAATTTACACACATTTACACAAGTAAACTAAAAATAGACTCAATGATGGGCTAAAAATCTGCGGATTTCTGCGCGCGCAGATTCCGTGTGGGCCTAGACATCAGTAATCTTAATCTGAGTAAGACAATAATATGATTAAGGTGTTGCTTTTTGAATTTTCCTTTCATATTCCCGTTTCAATGTTATAGTATATAGTTGGATCATGGTCATTTAGTCAGCATTTGACGCTAGTTTCCTCCGGCGTTTTTTCTCACAACGTTGTGTTCGTCAAGGCAACATATGTGATTTTCGGCGTTCTGTTTTTAATTTTGCGACAAGTTCATACTGTAGTTAATTTCTCACACTATTTGTACAAACAGATGACGGAGGATACAAATTCTCAAGCAACAGCCACCTCTGCCATTTTATTCACTAACTTTTCATTCATGCCCCCAGCACTTCAAGTCAAGCACTTCAAAATGCCCATTTCTTCCAGAATTCTCAGCATAGTCATCGTTTTCTGCTCGCACCAAAACAGTGCTCTTTTGAAGCCGTTGTCATTTGTTTGTCATCAAACGCCTGACAACTGCCGTGTGTGCGTCCTGCCGCAAAATGTAGTGAAAAGTCCCACAAAATGGTAATAGTTTGATTACAGTGTTTACGTGTCTGTACTGCACTTCAATAATGCCACTAACATAGGAATACTCCACGTCTTAATTAAATTTCTGCTTGGTTCAATTATGACTTTAGTCACTTAAGGTCATCATGAATCGCATGGTAATTTACATTGTAGACTCTTAATCAGAGTATTGTCTTAATTGTATTAAAATTGGAGCATTGGTGTCCATGTTAACGTACTCATTGACTCAATGCTGGTGTGTATGTATAATTGCAGTGTGTATAAGATGCGTCTCCGCCATTGGTTGTAATGTCAAGTAAATCCACACATTGCTGATGAAACGTCAAACACTTGAACAACAACACTACCACATACTCTGCCATTGTTTTGTGTTTGATTGCGCTTTCCTTTAATCTACACCTCCCTAAACATGTACTATGCACACGCATAACGTTATTGCTTTCAAAGACTTTTGTTTTCGGGTGTTTACACAGACACAACAGTTAGTAGCCTATTATTAATGTTAAAGAGGTTTAATATGTATTAATTAGATTAACAGTCTTGTTGGGAGTCCAATGACTGGTACTTAAATGTTTCTGTCATGTCATGCTTTCAGGAACGTCCACTTTGTAACCCATTTTCAGTCTTAAGAATACAGTTGTCGCGTAAATGCCATTTTTTGCTAAAAAGATTGCGTAAACAGCCCTTAAATTGACTATCCTTAAGCTCCTTGTCTGTAAAACCAGGGCATAATGTTTATGAATTTGGCCAGTATGTAGAAAGTAGGTGCTCTTTTGTGACTGTTTGAGTTCATTTTACCATATGAAAGTTTACACTGAAAGCAATCCTATCAAATGCATTTTTGACATCATCTGAAAGTGGACAAGCTCAAAACGGCTTAGACATCTTTTTCACCTGTATTTAGAGCCGTTTGCTTCTGGATTGTCATCTTAATGCATGGTGTAATCATGGCTTTTGATTAAACCTCTTTGACAGACAGAAGCTGCTAAAATGGTTCCCATGGGCTTCACCACAGCGACTGAGTTCCACCAGCGCAGAGCCGAAATCATCCAGATCTCCACAGGGTCCAAAGAGCTGGATAAACTCCTGCAGGGTGCGACGGTCAACTCTTTCAGACAATAACTTACTGTTGTTGCGCAATCTAATCTTTTTCCGCCTGTCTTCTGTAGGAGGTATCGAGACTGGATCCATTACTGAAATGTTTGGAGAGTTTCGTACAGGAAAGACACAGCTTTGTCACACACTAGCCGTCACCTGCCAGGTAACACACACATTTTATGCAAGAATACAATAAAATACAGTAAATATCTTCACGTTAATAAAATAGGCAAATGGATTTCAAATAAATGCTGTACTAATCTTGAATACATGCGTTTTAGTTTCCACAAAAAAATGAACCAGAATGACAGCAGGGTTAATGCTGTTTAGTTTCAATGCTATTTTTGGCTGTATAAATATTAGCATCTGAACAAAACAGCTCATTCTGGGACTATACATCAAATCGAATTGTTTCTTTTATGCATTAGCGCCATATTCTCATTATACTAGACTGTGAGCTGTAAAAGTGCATTTCTTTACATATGCAAATTTATTATAAAGGTTAAATAGTTTAATTGGAAAATAAACGATCTTTCAGATTTTTCATATGCCACGGTTTGCAGGGTTAAAATAACATTGGTCTTTGCATTTCAGCTGCCCATAGATCAGGGTGGAGGTGAAGGAAAAGCCATGTACATCGACACTGAAGGAACTTTCCGTCCAGAGAGACTGCTGGCTGTGGCTGAACGGTCAGAGGCGCTTTATCTTCCTTAATCCTACACCTCATGATAGTGTTGGAAGAAACAAACCTTTCAAATGCTCTAAAATGATTGCTTTGCAAAATGGTTCTCTGACACCTGGTGGTAAAATACATGTAAATGCAACAAAACTCAAGCAAAAGATGCATTAAAACCTTTACAAACACACTGCAGATGTTAAATTGGAAGAATGCATCAGATGCATTTAGTGTATCATCTAATATCGTTAAATATAAATTTTCCGCTTAATATAATTTATTTTTCAAAGCTTATATTCTTTGTTTCATTGTAGGCTCTGCTAAACAGGACAACAAGAGAATATTTACTAATATTATTGACTTTAGTCTTACAAATAAATTTGCATAAAAATGACAAACTCATGAATCTGATCCAAGGTCAGTTAAAAACTATGAAACTTTTTCAGTGATTTGCCACTGGGTGGACATCTTGAACATGCCAATTCGATATTCACATCTAACCACTGATTTGCAAATAAAAATTGGTAAAAGTTTCAAAGCTTAATGAGGCAGAGCTTTAAACTGCTTCTGTTAAACTGTTAACAATCAGTGACATTCAGTATAAAAAGACAACTTATGAGAATGAACAGTAGAGCATGAATAATCCCAAAAACACTAAAGTATTTGTGCAACTATATTACAGAAATGTAGGATTTTAGTGTGCTGTGCAAGTAAAGCGCTTTGTCCACAGTTATTCTTGTGATACTAAAATACCAAGGGTAATGTTAGTTTAATGCTGGATATTATAAAAAAAGCTCAGTTTGCATGGATGTGTATGGATAATTTTTAGCATAATTTTATTATTTGTTATTATTCTGTTGTTATTTTTTTATTTTTTTGTTTGAATGGACGTTCCCCAAACTGGAAGTCAAACCATAATTTAAAGGGGCACAATATGTATGATAATTTTCGTTGAAATATCCAAAAAACACCAGAACAGTGTTGTATATTAGCAGAATTTATGTATTTACGTTATCCTAAATGTTTTAAAGAATGCCCAAATGCAGAGAAATAAGCTATTTTAACTAGTGGCATTTTATTTTATTAGAATGTTTCATTTTAAAGACTTCTAGACCGAGCTTAATGTTATTTTAATTGATTTCACTACGTATATGGATACATTTTTAGCACAATTTTGTTATTTGTTATTATTATATTGTTTATATTTTTGAATGGACGTTCCCCAAACTGGAAGTCAAACCATAATTTAAAGGCACAATATGTGCTAGGGCTGAACAATATATCGTTTGAGCATCGATATCGCAATGTGTGTATCTGCAATAGTCACATTGCAACATTAGATTGTTTATTAAAGATTAAAAGATAAATATATTATTAAATTGTCATTTGTATTATTGAATAAAATTATTTATACAATGATGACCATGTTATTTTACATTTGATTGCATTTAAATACTGCTTGTCTCCCCAGAAAACCCATAATGCACTGTTTCTTTAGCTTTTATTTTTGCTAAGTTAGCTTTTAAAAATACTTGATCACCCCAGTCAATCTAAGTTCATGAAATCTTTCCCAATAAAGCTATTTAATTCATCTAATGAATTTAAATTCATATCGCAATATTCAATTCAATTCAAGTGTATTTATATAGCGCTTTTTACAATGTAGATTGTGTCAAAGCAGCTTAACATGTTCTAGCAAAGTCCAGATGTCAGAGTTTAGTTCAGATTAGTTCAGTTCAGTTCAGTGTGGTTTAAGTTTCACTGCTGAAAGTTTAAATACTGAAGAGCAAATCCACCGAAGCGCAGCTCCACAAGTCCCGATCCGAGCAAGCCAGTGGCAACAGAGGAAAAAACTTCACCAATTGACGAAGTGAAGGACAAAAAACCTCGAGAGAAACCAGGCTATGTTAGGCACGATTATTTATTTACTTCTGGCCAAACTTCTTATTCCTGTTCCAATATATATCGCAACAAAATAAAATATCGCAATGTCGGATTTTTCCAGTATCGTGCAGCCCTAATATGCACGATTGAACAGTGTTGTATATTTAGCAAAATTATGTATTTGCATTATCCCAAATGTTTCGAAGAATGTTTAAATTCAGAGAAGTAAGCTATTTTAACTAGTAACACGGGAAAAATATGCATATTTTATTAGAATGTGAAATTTTAAAGACTTCAAGACATGATTCGTTTTCTGAGCGCAATTGATGAATGTTTCTAAAAATGTATCACCAGGAAGAATTAAGTTATTTATCAAAACTTGATAAATATAATGCCTTTTTTTAACATAATTTTGTCATTATTATTTATTTTGTATCATCTCTTGTTGAATTATAAAGTTGTTATTATGTAATATGCTTTTATCTATATTAATCTTGCCATGAAATAGCCATAACTTGCTGATGTGGCAATAAATGAACAAACAAATCAAATCAAACTAGTGAGACGTAGTGTGTGCTGTGTGTTCATGCTAATGACATCACACGCCCTTGATTTCTGGTTAATAATGAAATGTTCTTGTCATGAAAAAAGCCTTTGTTGATGACATGGCATTAAATAAAAAATACATCAGCAACATTTCTGGTTTGGTTTTATAGGAAACAGTATAACGTCAGCGCGTCTTTAATATGTTGTGTGTTTTATTAGACTGCACAGAGCAGCATTATAACAGAAGTCTAAAATCTATTTAGTATAGTAAAAAAACCTGAAAATCTGTTTGTTGTCAGGTATGGTCTGGTGGGCAGTGATGTTCTGGATAATGTGGCCTACGCCAGAGCCTTCAACACTGACCATCAAACACAGCTGCTGTATCAGGCCTCTGCAATGATGACCGAGTCCAGGTAATGCACACGAACTCACTAGCTGGGTTTCCATACACAGATGCCAATTAGATTTATGCGCAAAACTAGAATATGGCATAAAACATTTGCAAATAAAGCACAGTTTTGAGTCAAAGTCAAATGAAAATGAGTCCGAGAACAAAATTGTTACTTCCTAATAAATCGATCATCAAATATCAAAAAGAGAAATGAAGTTTGCTGGTTAGGAGAAACTTCTATAATAAATTACATGAGCCTTATAAAACGAATGTGAAATACAATGAACGCACAGTGGCTTTTGGGGGCGTGAGACGTTCTTTGGGAGCCCAGAAGACAATCTGGAAGTAATAATAATTTATTACAAATAATAATACTGAACAACTGTGATGACTGACTTTGGCTGAGGGATTTTAGAAATGACCAAAACAACATTTCCGATGTTTTACAATGTGATCGCTCTGCTGCTTTGTCCATTAATGCTGTCTCATCAAGCCCATTTTGTTATTACATGATCTCGTATGGCCCGTTTCCACTGAGTGGTACAAAACGGTATGCTTTTATGGCCGTTTCCACTGTCAAAGGGTACCTAAAAGTGAACTATATCGTACCACTTTTTGGCCTAGCACAACAAAAGGGTACCAAAAAGCAGAGCTAGACATGCAGCTGAATGGTATTGGTCACTAGTGTGTACACAAGCCAGGAGAATGAAAACAAAGGAAGCGCCGTTTTTAAATACATGACCGAGACATTACATCAAAATACTGTATACATATAATAAAGAGCCATGGTCGACCCGAGCGTCAAAATACTGTATACATATAATAAAAAGCCATGGTCGACCCGAGCTCAAATAAACCTTGCCGTCGTCTTGATGAACAGCCACAAAGCCAAGAAGTACAAAAACTCCCATGTCCTGTTTTTGTTTCACTTTTTTCCAGAGAGCTTGCGTGCACTCATCGTGCGTCTATATTTGAAATGACAAACTTCTTGAGCTTATGATAATCATTGATTGTTGAAGTGTTTCTGACATCCGATCCATTCAGAAAAGGACAAACACGAGTAAAAAGCCGGAAAAAACAAAGGCGCAAATGATTCTTTCAGCAACCTAAAACATGAGCAAACCGCCATGTTTAATTATTATCATCACCTTTTGGACTATTATGAACTCAGAATGGCGGAATTACTTTCTAACAAGAGGTTACATGTGCTGGTGAAGATTAAAGATACAGATGAGAGGTTTGCACTGACTGTGGGCTGTATGTTGCGTGTTGTTTTTGAACCCAAATAAGGCCTAAATGTATGCTGTGTGTAGTTTTTCTGTAATTGGTAACATATCGGAGACTGTAAGGGTCTGTATGTGTTCATATATGTTGCATTTATTTATTTATTTTATATATTGCAGACGTTCGAGTAGGCTGTTTTGCACTATCATTGATCTACAGTTATAATCAAGTCATGTTCATAGAAAGGTTAGTTTAGTAATGAACATTTATACACCAGTATTTGTGTATAAAGCATGTTTTGTGATGAGTCCTCCTTATATGATATGTGAACGACCCGTACAGCTTTACTTTGACATTTCCTCGAGCGAGAATGACATGGATTAAAACTTTGTCGTACACCACGCCCACCAAAAGGTTACCATCGGTTCCAGCAGTGGAAACGCAAGCCTGATAAAGGTGTCCCGTACCGACCCCGTACCGTACCACTCAGTGGAAACGGGCCATTAAAGGTCCCTTGTAATTAAAATAAAGTTTTTTAGATGTTAGTATCAGTATGTTAGTTTTAAGGATATCTTTAAGCTAGTGTGCTCCAAGAGTGACAAAATTCACATGTAGAAGATATAAACATCCAAAGCTTGCGGTTCGTTGCTTCCACCTAACTGGATTAAAGTCTTCAAATCTTCTGACCAATCAGATGCTTTCTAGTATCTAACATGCCTCGACCCCTTCAAGACGCTTGTCATTTGCTTTTCATTTGATGCACTTGAGCTCAACCACTCTCACTGGCAGAGCCGTGATTTAAAACAAAACGCTATTGGCTAAAAAGCATCTGGGGGCTTTTTTTTATATACCCCCCCCCCCCCCCCCCCCTTTCTTCATGGTTCAGTTCAAATTACGTCAAACATCGAATCAAAATCCACATTTCAAAGCACTTCACGAGCCTTTTAAAACAAAATTACACAACTTATTTGATTGGCGTGTTAGAAAATTTTAAATGTTTATCATACTGGTGCGCATACATTTATTACAAAATGCACCAATAAATGGGTAGATGTAAACATAGCTACTGTCTCCATTCTGAATCTGCATCCAGATACGCTCTGCTGATAGTGGACAGCGCCACCGCCCTGTACAGGACTGATTACTCAGGCCGAGGAGAGCTGTCCGCCCGACAGGGACATCTGGGACGGTTTCTGCGCATGCTGCTGCGTCTCGCTGATGAGGTAAATGCCATCATCATGACATCATCATGAGCCATTTATGAGTTCACTGTCTGTAGGATGATTATTATTGAAAATGAGATGGATTTTATTTTCAAACAGGGATAACTAAGATGATTTAAAACAGTTTCTAAGTTTTAAAGGTTTAAAAAAAAAAAATTGTTGTATATTTTATTTAAATTATTAAAATTAAATTTGTCTTATGCAGTTAAGACCATTTCAAATATTTGGTACTAACATAACACATATACATACAATGTAATCCTCAAAAAAACATTTTAGTAGCACTGAGGTGGCTTGTCTTAATATTTCACATTTGTTGATTTGTTTTTTTGTTAATTGTTTATTCTGTATAGTCGTATTATAAGTTTTGATTTCTAAATCATCAAAAAAGACATCTTGTTTTGCCAACTAGATGGAAAACAATTAACGATAAAAACAAACAGACAAGAAATTACTCTTAATTTTATTATAAAGTTTATCTGTGTTTTGGCATTTTAAAACTGAATTATTAAACAGCTTACATTTACTAAGTTACATTTACAGTACATGAGCAGTTAACAAATGGGAAATGCTGCATTACAAGAAAATGTATTAATGTACTTAATTTATAAATGATACATTAATTCAAGTGGATGATTCATTTTTCTTTAAATCTAATTAGGGATGCTCCAGAGAGCGATATCGGCCGATAATCACATTTTATGACTCGATCGGTACTCGCTAATCTGGCCGATCACATGAACCGATCACAAGTGTTAGTTTATGGGTTTACAAGCAGAGGAAGATCCATTTTAACTTCTTATGCACTCTAAACCTTTTCTTGATTGAGACATGTTGAATTCTTCCTTCATCATTTGCAATGTTTCCAAATTGTTTTGTTAGTCATTTTTCTTAATTTCTTATGTTTCATCTCATTTTCTGTAAAGCTGCTTCTGACCATGACATGTCCACACTAAATTGTTATAGGAGACATGTTTAAGAGATTATATGCAACATCTTTTATTTATTCTCTTAGGGAGGGGGAGATCT
>CAIGQW010001014.1:2141769-2153381 GCA_903798125.1 Danio choprae
GTATCGGCCGATCACCATGACGAAGAATCGGTACTCGGTATCGGCCGATCACCATGACGTGGAATCGGTACTTGGTATCGGCTCCAAAAATCCTGATCGGAGCATCCCTAACCATAGTTACACTTTGAAATATTAATTGATCTTTTTTACTAAATGTATTTAGGATCTACTGTATTGTGAACTTTTCAAAGTGCTACAAGTTTTGTTTTGTTTTTTAGTATTACCTTACAGGTAGTAACGTAATGTTGTCTTGTAGTACTGTGTAATGTTCCTGCATGTGACTGAAAGGTCTGTAAAGTTTTAAAGATTAAAGTACAATATGTATTTTTAAAAATAGCTGTTTTATAATATTTATTTTTTTAATCCTTTATCAGTGTTTTTGAATATGATTTGATCTGATGAAAATATTGTGTCTGGTTTTTAGTTTGGCGTGGCTGTCGTCATCACCAACCAGGTTGTAGCGCAGGTGGACGGAGCAGCCATGTTTTCAGCAGATCCAAAGAAGCCTATTGGTGGAAACATTCTGGCACACGCATCGACTACACGGTAAAACACAACAGATGATGTGATCGATCCTCACATAGTACTAAAGCTATTGACAAAACCCATTCTTGTCCTAGGACAATTTTGAAAAATATATTTTAATATACAGTTGAAGTCAGAATTATTAACAATAATTTTAATAACTCATTTCTAATTGATTTCTTTTATATTTGTCATGATGACAGCACATAATATTTGACTAGATATTTTTCAGGATACTAGTATTCTGCTTAAAGTGACATTTAAAGGCTTAACTAGGGTAATTAGGCAAGTTAGGGTAATTAGGCAAGTCATTGTATAACAGTGGTTTGTTCTGTAGACAATCTGAAAAAATATTGCTTAATGGGGCTATTAATATTGACCTTAAAATTAAAACTGCTTTTATCGTAGCGAAAATAAAACAAAAGACTTTCTCCAGAAGAAAAAACATTATAGGAAATACTGTGAAAAATTCCTTGCTCTGTTAAACATCATTTGGGAAATATTTGAAAAAGAAAACAAAAGCCACATGAGGGTGAATAATTTTGACTTCACCTGTATTATACATACACAGTTACTCCATTATATTATGTTACAAAAGTTATTATTCTTTAATTCATGTTTTAAGTTTAGTAACTATATTCTAAAAAACATTCTGTAATAAATCTGCAAATCGTTTACAATGTTCTGCGCAGAAAACATAGCAAAAAATCTCTGCAGATTCTGATTGTAACTAATTATACCCAACAAAAAAATGTCAATTGTGTCTCCATTGTAGGTTATACCTGAGGAAAGGTCGCGGTGAGACGAGGATATGCAAGATCTATGACTCTCCGTGCTTACCGGAGGCCGAGGCCATGTTTGCCATTAATGCTGATGGAGTGGGAGACGCTAAAGACTGAAGAAATGCAGATCAGAGAGTCTGTCGGCCATATACCAGACCATCAAGAAAAGACTGCTGTTTAGTCTGGATTTCTATAAAACAAATAATATTTTGAAAGAAAAAAAAAACCTCAAGGGTGAAATTTGTGGTTTATTTACATGTATGCACATTGATGCATCTGTAACATTTGAGCTGGTGTAATTATTCACTCTTTACTGTGATGTAAGCCTCTTTACTATGTTATTTACACCTTTTTTATGTTTGTTTGTTTGTTTGTTTGTGTAGACTTTTTCCTTGTGTATATAAAAGTACTCATAATTAAAGTGTTTTATCTGTTAAACTAATATGTTTGCACATATATGCCTTCAGTTAAGAGCATTAAAACAGATGAAAAAAGCAGCACAACACTGAGACAACTGGAATTTTATTGTCATATTTCAAGAATTAAGTCAAACATCAAGCATATTTCTAATCACAGTTAAAGGTTTACTTTCCCAGCATGTATGAATATAAAAAAATAGGAATGATCTGACCTTCATTTTTAAAGGAATGAAATGCAATGATTTGTGCTAAGATATGCATACAACAGTAATCAATTTAAGTTCTTTTTAATTATTTAACGATTGCTGCTGGGATAAAATGCTAATTTCAGTGAAGTACATACGCAAACAACATTAAATAAATTAAATACGTCAAGTTAAATATATTTAATACAAAGATTAGATGACGATTTTCAACAGACTCCACCCTAATTACTTGTACTGTTTGTAGATTGGTCAGTTGAGCTGTCAATCGAAGCCTTTAGCTCCGCCTGTAGAGCAGCAACATCAGCGTCCTGAGGAAAGTTTTTAAAAGAGTGAAAACGTCATTAAGGTTTGTTTTAAATGTGAAACTAATCAAGTTTTTTTCAATAATCAACACTTTAAATATCACGTTGAGCTTTAAATAGTTTTTCTGAGGTAAATATATCTTTAACGTTACATGACTGACGGTTATAAACTGATGTCTTTCAGCGGTTGAAACGCGAATGAGACGTTATACTTTTCGGTAAGTGTTTTTTTTTTTTTCTTTGTCAACATATTGTCCGATGTCCATTCATGTTTATTTCGCGATATATATTATTTCTGGGTGTCTATTCAACGCTACAGCGATCTTTTGTGCCAAACTGAAGTGTTTATAATTAAAATTTAGTCTACGTGTTGCTTGCTGCGATATAACGTAACCACAAAAACAGTACAATAAACATATTACCTGGTTGAATACACAGGAAAAGTAATGATATGGGTAAAACTACTAAAACCAAAAATATACTCCACCTCATTTGCTCCTGCTGGTGTGTTAAGAGCTAATTGGACCCAGTTTCTGGCTTCTGACAGGTTTCCGAGCTCTTTATGACACTGAAAACCAACGAGTATTACATGAATATAATTCTAATAAACGCAATTAAAAAGAGCCATTCTCATTCAATCGTTCATAGAATCATTCATTCAGTTCGTCCTGTTATTGCACAGACTTCTTTACCCAAAAATGAAAATCCTGTCATCGTTTATTTTACTCTTGACTTGTTCTAAACCAGTTTGAGTTTTCTTTTTTTAAAAGAAGATATTTTGAAAAATGCTGGAAACCTGTAACCATTAGCTGTGTCTCATTTCAGAGGCTGCAATGAATCTTGGGATGTTTGAGGCCGCAAAAGATCCACCGGTTGTGTCCTTCATTACCTGGGAAATGAAGGACGCATTGTGAGGCTCCATTTGAAGGAGCCTTCAAATTTTGAAATGAGACAGCCTTCGTCACGCCTCAATGACGCAGAGCCGAATGCATCCTTCGGAGGATGCAGCCTCTGAAATGAGACACAGCAATTGACTTCCATAGTATGTTTTTCCGACTACGAATGTGTGTGGTTACAGGATTCCAACTTTTGTGCTCAACAGAACAAAAAATAAATCAAACTGGTTTCAAAGGGTGGGAAAATGATTACAGAATTTTCATTTTTCATGAAATATCCTTTTAAGTTGTCAGGCCATCCCAGATGTAGGTGATTTTTTTCATCAGTAGAACAATAAACAAGATTTTTGCATCTGTATCCTTAGTCCTTGGTGATTCATATAATGCAAGTCAATGGTCATCCATTTTTTTAATTAAAAATAAAGACAGAATCAAGTCCAAATCAATGCATGTCGCTCCTAATGATACACAGAGGTCTTATGAAGCCAAACGATCAGTCTGTGCAAAAAAATGTAACATTGTTTACAATATTATTAACTTTAATCCACAGGACTCGCACTAACACGTGCAACCCGAGAACTGTTTGCCCAAGCTGTATATTAAAGCTACTAATACTGTAAATAATCTTTCATGTCCTGAACAGACTGATTGTTTCGATTCACTAGACATGAGTGTGTCATCAGTGTGCCATGGCTATTGATTTGGACTTGAATATATGTTTATTTTTAACAATAATAAAACAAATGAACCACTGACTGCCATTTTATGAATCATTAAAGCAAGTTTCAGCTAAAAATCTTCTTTAATGTTTAACTGAAGAAATTGTTTATTTTTTGCGTGTCATACCTAGTCATAGCCACGGCCACGGCCATATCACCCTGCAGCCCAAGACCGGTTACTCACTGAAGCTAAGCAGGGCTGAGCCTGGTCAGTACCTGGATGGGAGACCACATGGGAAAACTAGGTTGCTGTTGTGTTAGTGAGACCAGCAGGGGCGATCAACCTGTGGTCTATGTGAGTCCTAATGCCCCAGTAAAGTGAAGGAGACACTATACTGTGAGTGGGCACTGTCTTTCGGATGAGACGATAATGGCACTTCTCTTAAAGAGTAGGGGTGTAACCCTGGTGTCCTGGCCAAATTCCCTCTCGGCCCTTAACCATCATGGCCTCCCAATCATCCCCATCCACTGAATTGGCTCTATCACTGTCTCTCAACTCCACCTATAGCTGGTGTGTGGTGAGCGCACTGGCGCTGTTGTCCTGTGGCTGCCGTCGCACCATCCAAGTGGATGCTGCACACTAATTGTGAAGCGCTTTGGGTGTATGGCTATTTACAATAAATGTGCTATATAAATTTACATTACATAGTCATATTTCCTACTACCTAGTCATAGTAATACTTAATCATACATCATAGTTATCAATTCTGTTATGAAGTCATACCTACATGACAGAATTGATATTTCATTGTTCCTTTAAAATACATTTGTTTTAAGATTTTGAAGTATGAACCCATTATAGACAATACATGACAAAACATACCTTGGCGATATACAGCCGAACAGTTTTGGAGAAACCAGGATTTAACTCCTCCGCCTAGAAATCAGATAAAGCAGAAACATACATTTTATGAATCTTCCTAAGCTTAACATCATAATATACATACTGATCCAAAAACTCTGATCTCACTGATACCTTGAGGAAATTCTCTAAAGCTTCATTCAGTGAGGATGTGGGTGGAGTTTCATAAAGCGTGGCAGCAGCTTTCTTCTCCAACCAACTCAAAGAGCTCACCTACAACACACACACACACCTCAGGAGAGTTTAATACGGTCATCTAAAGGTAGTTTACATTAACACTTTTTCAATGTGACTGATAACCGCTTAATTGCCTAATATAATAAAATAGTAAAATAAAATAGTGCTAGGCAATATGACAAAAATCTTATAACACGATATATGCCATCTCATATCCTGATAACAGTCTATACAACGATATAGTACCATTTCTGTCATTTCAATCAATATATATCGGCCCACAGCTAGCTCTCTGCAACTGCAGCTGGGTCACCCACTGAAGCTAAGCAGGGCTGAGCCTGGTCAGTACCTGGATGGGAGACCACATGGGAAAGCTAGGTTGCTGCCGGAAATGGTGTTAGTGAGGCCAGTGGGGGCGCTCAACCTGCGGTCTATTTGGGTCCTAATGCCCCCTAATACTGCTTTCAGATGAGAAAAATCCCATGGCACTTCTTGTAAAGAGTAGGGGTTTAACCCCGGTGTCCGGTGGCCCTTACTGATCATGGCTTCCCAATCATCCCCACCCGCTGAATTCACCAATAGCTGGTGTGGTGAGTGCACTGGCGCCGTTGTCCTGTGGCTGCTGTCACATCATCACACGGCCAAATCTGGAGCTTATCTAACAAAATAACTCACGATAACGGTCCAAAAACTGGTACACTCAAATTTATATGTTATAAACAAATATTAAATACAAATTTAAAAAAGAGCAAAAATCAAGATTAGCAAAAAAAATGAAACATTTTGTTGAAATGTAGGTTGTAATTTTGCAAAATTTTGCTTGAATTTAATTCTATTATCTTTCAATTTCTAAATATGTTTGGTGACTAAAATATTATATTAATAAATATATATGTTTAATAAATCTGTTTTGTTTAAATGCACAAATACATAGCCTATATTCACTGAGAAATTGATAAAAATATTCATTTTCAAAATGGGCTGTACTCAATTATGCACTGTACATTATTCTGAGAAAACCACCACAGGCTAACCACAGGCTCATTTGGGTACAACGAATCATCTTGACCATTAGTGAATGTATAAATAATGATATGAATAATGACTGAATAATATTACAAGTAGGTTATTGTAGGCTGCATCCAGCCATTTAAGACATTTTTCTTCCTGCAAGCTTTACATTCAATTAAAGCGTTAGTAAATTATTACAGCTCAGATCAATGTTTTATGTCTTATTGCTTCATTTTGTGGAATTAATAAATATGAAGGGCAGCACGGTGGTTAGCACTGTCGCCTCAGAGCAAGAAGGTTGCTGGTTCGAGTCCTGGCTGGGCCAGTTGGCATTTTTTGTGGAGTTTGCATTTTCTCCCCGTGTTTGTGGGTTTCCCCCACAGTCCAAACAGATGCGCTATAGGTGAATTGGATGAACTAAATTGGCCGAAGTGTATGAGTGCGTGTGTGAATGAGAGTGTATGGGTGTTTCCCAGTACTGTGTTGCAGCTGGAAGGGCATCCGCTATGTAAAACATATGCCGAAATAGTTGGCAGTTCATTCCGCTGTGGCGACCCCTGATAAATAAGGGGCTAAGCCGAAGGAAAATGAATGAATGAATGAATGAATAAATATGAACAAACCTCTAAACACCATCGACCCAGCAGGTAAAAACAAATAGGATCATCGTCACACAGAGCTAAAGCTCGATCCAAATGCTCCTGTCAGAATACATCCAGAAACAAACACCGTTATTAAATGCACATCCGAAGATACTCAACTCGTGTTTATTTTAAGCACTGACAAAGGCTCACCTTCAGTATGTGACCGCTTTTTAGTTTTCCGTGAATGCTGTCGTACTGTGAAGACTGACGTGCTAGTATGGCAAACCTGAAAGAGAGAGCAGATGTTATAAACAACTAATCAAACTCGGATTAAAATGTGTGGGGGTTTTTTCATACCATTTGTGACAATCTGCACTCAAGCCATTCCTCGTCAACGCTGCTTCAGCTTCATAATTACCTTGTGAGTCAAAGGGTCAAATGTCAGTGTACACTGTAAATAAAATCTGTATATTTGCAGTTTTCCATATTTTGTTATTCATATTTTTTCTATCTGTTTATTTATGCTTTTGAATTGCATTATGGGGCATTGATCTTACTTCCAATAACTTTTAACCCTGAAAAGTTCGAAAAAGTGACTTTTATTGACATTTCTAATAGTTTAAAGTGCTATATTGTCTGGGTTGGTGTTGTATATTACAGTACAAAAACCTTGTAATAAGCTGCCAGTACATTTTCTGTTATTTTACAGACTTGTGTCTCTATATATTATATATTATACATTATATTATTACACACTACTAAAATGTCAATAAAAGTCACTTTGTTAAACTGTAGTTGAATTTTCAACATCAAAAGTCAACAGAGCAGAGATCAACATCCCATAATGCAATTCACAACCGTAAATAAATGGAAAACACAAAATACGTCAACTGTAAATTGATATTATTTACAGTGCAGTTACAGTACATTGTTATTATGTACAGTACAGTGTAATTTAAGTTTTTGCATATAATTATATGCTTTGTCTAAAATTCATAAGAAATTTGTCAGTACACTGCAAAATGTTTCCTATGTATTTGCAGTAGGGATGCACCAATTTAACATTTTTTATATTTTAATTATTAGCCAAAAATGTCATTTTCAGTTTTTGACTGAAATAGAAATATGGCTGCAAATATAAGCCGGAAAAAAAGCTATGATGCACCGCACTGCCCAACATTGTTCTGGTTTCCCTCCAGCCGTAGTCACTGTGTGGTGTAAAGTGGCTTTCACACAGGATGCAGAAAGCGCTGCAAACCCATTCATTTCAATGACTTGTGCTGCACAAAGGTGGCTTGTGGCAAATGCCGACCAAAGCGTAAGAGCAGCGAAGCGCACCATCAACTAGCTTGCACAAACGGCACAGTCAAAGTTCAGTTCAAAATAGCTTAATATTTTGCTCTGTGGATATTCCACTCATGTACACTTATACTTAACTATGCATAAACTTATCTATGCATATCCACTTAAAGCAAACTCTGCTCAAATAATGTGCCAAATGGACATTTCTATTTAGTATATGTGTTTCTGATCCTTGCTATAGCGATACTGTACTGTCATGGCAATGTAGCAAAAAAAAAAAATCTAGTAAAATGATGGGTCTCGACTCATTCACTATCAATACAATTTTAATTATCAATTAAATGTGTTTATTTTTATTGGCTTGTGTTTTTTTTAAATCAGTGTAATTTAAGTTACTGAGTTAAATTTAAAAAGACGTACAAAATAATATTATGTAATTTAATAAAACAATAAATATTTATTACAAAGCATTTTTGTTTTTGGTATTGAGCCAAGAGCATCCAGAATTTCGAATTTGCCTCAAACTTTAATTTTGGTGCATCCCTTGTTTGCGGTGTATGTCTTATGATGCATGATGTTCAAATGTGTTGTACACTTCGTAGGGCACCAGTGTGGATTGTGTTGTATTATTGTACTGTTTCCTCACCCTGCTCTGCGTAGTTCTTCTTTTCTTCTCTGTTTTCTGTTGTCTCACACATGTCGCTGTAGGCACGAGCCAGTCGCCACATAAACTCTGCATTATCAGCATACTGATCACACAAACACAACAAAAATAACAATGAATCAGCGTTATTTTGATATTTGTTATTTGCTATACGTTTTAAACCTTCTTCGTCTGAACTGTGAACTATTTTGTTTGAAAAGTGTGGTGGCACGGTGGCTGCACGGTGGCTCAGTGGTTAGCACTGTCACCTAAAAGCAAAAAGGTCACTGGTTCGAGTCGCGGCTGGGCCAGTTGGCATTTCAGAGTTTGCATGTTCTCCCCATGTTGGCATGGGTTTCCTCCGGGTGCTCCGGTTTCCCCACAGTCCAAAGACATGCGCTATAGGTGAATTGGGTAAACAAAATTGGTCGTAGTGTATGAGTGCGTGTGTGAATGAGAGAGTATGGGCATTTCCCAGTACTGGGTTGCGGCAGAAAGGGCATCCGCATATGCCAAAATGGTTGGTGGTTCATTCCGCTGTGGTGACCCCTGAATAAGGGACTAAGCCAAAGGAAAATGAATGAATGAAGTGTAACGGCTATATTTCCATTTTTAATATAAATGTCAGAAAGATTGCTTTGAAGAACAATTTGATCAATTACAATAGTACATTTTAATGTTCAATTTAGATTTAAATACTAGAAAAACTAAAATAATGTAAACACTAAAAGGTCAAGTTTTACATTTATGATTTTAATAATATATATTATACACAACAAGGCCTCACGGTGGCGCAGTGGGTAGCACGATCGCCTCACTGCAAGAAGGTCGCTGGTTCGAGCCTCGGCTGGGTCAGTTGGCATTTCTGTGTGGAGTTTGCATGTTCTCCCCGTGTTGTTGGCGTGGGTTTCCTCCGGGTGCTCCGGTTTCCCCCACAGTCCAAAGACATGCGATATAGGTCAATTGGGTAAGCTAAATTGTCTGTAGTGTATGTGTGTGAATGAGTGTGTATTGATGTTTCCCAGTGATGGGTTGCAGCTGGAAGGGCATCCGCTGCGTAAAACATATGCTGGATAAGTTGGCGGTTCATTCCGCTGTGGCGATCCCAGATTAATAAAGGGACTAAGCCAAAAAGAAAATGAATGAATGAGTTCAAAAGTTGATTTTTCAAAAGTTAGTAGATAATAGTAGATAAAGTTAGTAAATAAAAAAAGTAGAATTGTGAAATATTATTAGAATTTTTTTAATGTTTAAATGCAATATTTAAATGCCTTTTAATATTTTGACCCAATTTATTTTTGTGATGTTAAGCTGTAGTTTTTACATTCCTTTCGCTTCACGTGTTCCTTTAGAGTTCAGTCTGACATGTTGATTCTCAAGAAACACTTCCTGTTGAAAATCATGTTTTTGCTAAATATTTTTGTAAATAATTATTTTCAGAACTATTTCCTAAATAGGAATGTCTAAATAACATGATTTATTTAAGATAGAAAACTTTAATAGCATTAATTCTGTCATTTTTACTACTTAACTTTTTACTGTAACTTTTTCAAATCTTAGATGAAACATTTTATAGTATATTATAGTATTTTATGTATATTGTATTTATAGTATATAATAGTATCTTTATAGTAGTTATAATATTTATAGTATATGTAAAGTCAAATGGTTAACTGTTGTGTAGCTCTAGAATAGTTTTTCTTATACTGTGTTGCTGTAAGTTTACATTTATGCTTAACTAGTATGCAGCACCGTGTCTTGTGAGACATGACATTTCATTCTACTACATGTTAAAAAAGTAGTAGAATGACAATAAAGCTTGACTTGAAATAAAGGATTAATTTCTTATGAAAAGAATATACTGGCCCTAAACTTTTAAATAAATTTTGCCATAATTAATTTGTGGCAGCAATAAAACAAAATTATACAATTTTTTTTTACTTTTCTGTGAATATTGTCTGAAATAAATATGCAATTATTTTGAAACATAAATGGTTAATATATCAGGATTCATACACATTTTTACTACAAAAATTCCAGGACTTTTCCAAAACTTTCAGGTAGATAGATAATCATGACCTAATGTTTCATGTAATGTCTACGTACAGGTGGTAAATAAGAGAAAATGAACGTTCAAATTTATTACAGTATATCAAAAAATATGTAAACTAGATGTGATGAGATCTATTTATTTTATATTTATTTTTATATCTATGAAACAGTTTTTATAAAAATTTATTTTAGTTTTTTTTAGAAATGTTGGCTTGTGTTTTCACAAGACTTATACGAAGAGTACAAATTAGCCTTTAGCACCCACAGTATCGTCCCTCTGTAGTTAGAGATTGATTCTGAACACGACACTCAAAATGTAGCTTGAATTAAGGTGAAAGTGAGTGAAAAAAAAGAGTTGAAGCTGAAACTGTGAGTTGCTTTTTTTTTTTTTTTTTTTTTTACGAGAAGGGACGGACAGCACAATTGTATTTAAAATTTACCCATCAATATCATTTCAAATATATTCAAGTACACAGATATTTCTTAAACAAACTTCCATGACTTTTCCAAAACATTTTGGGTTTATTTTCAAAAAATTTTCCAAGCCTGGAAAATGTCTTGTCAAAATTCCATGACTTTTCCAGGTTTTCCAGGACCGTATGAACCCTGATATATGTTTTTCCCCTTTGGTAATCATACCTTCTCTCTAGATATCAGTCACTCACCAGCGGCCTGTTCTCCATCAGCAGCTGGAAGCCTTCAGTTTTCTTCCCAGCGTCCCCTGCGTGCAGTAGATCACACTGAGCGAGCAGGAGGACGAGTTCAGGAATAGGAATGTCTGTTAAAGAGTCCACCATCAACGCAGAGTCTTCATCCTCCTCTTCCTCAGCCTGTGAATCTTCCTGGCGTAGTGTGAGCACAGTGGCGCAGCTCCTCTCTTCATCCTCCTCTGAGTCTCTGTCGTCTTCCTCTCCATCTTTATCTGTTTCGCGGTCCGTCTCTCTGTCGGTGTAGTCGGACTCAGCGTTGGAGTAGGCCGTGGAGTATCTGGATAAGTAAAAAGAGTTAAATATGGACCCTTTTCACATTTCCGTGTTTCTCAATAGCAGACGTCGTCAGAGTTGGGTAAACTTAGAGCGCAGTGAATGAGAGAGTACAACAAATAATTTTTTTACAATCCTATTTGCTGAAA
>CAIGQW010001014.1:2153781-2164832 GCA_903798125.1 Danio choprae
AAGGGTCAAAAGAGAAATGAGGGAGACTCAGAAAAGACACATGAAAATTAGTTTAGACAAGTGAGACTTAAATGAAACGAGAATTAGATGAGACAGGAGGAAGATTCAGATGAGACATTGGAGACTCAAATGAGACAAGAGATTCAATGAAGTCAGAGGAGACATGATGGAGACTGAAAGAGAGGTGTGAAAGTCTAAAGAAACAATAGAGAGAATCGGAAAAGAAAGTCAGATAAGACTCAAATGAGGAAAGGAGGTTTAATGAGACGAGAGAAATTCAGATATTTGAAATTCAGAGGAAGAATATAAGAAGAGAAAGACTCAAAATTCTAATGAGACGAGAGTACTATAAGATGAAGTCTAATGAGACATAATTGAGACTCAGATGAGATTAACAAAAGTCAGAGGAACAACAGAGAGAATAGAAGGAGAGAAAATCAGATGAGAGCGTCTAGAAAAATGAGACTCAGATGAGACAAGAGAGGCACAAATGAGATGAAAAGCGGGTTTGATTAAATGTGAGACATGCAGATATTTTAAATTCAGAGGTAAAATATAAGAGAGAGAGTGGAAGCTCAAATAAGATGACAGAGTCAGGGGAGACTGAGATGGGACAAGCATCAACAGAGTGAATCTGTGAAAACAAGACAAAGTTAGATGAGACATTGGAGGCAAAAAATGAGTCAAAAGGATCAATCAAAACAGAAGAGACTCTCAGAAGACATGGCGAATGTCAAAAGAGAATAAAAGGAGAAATAAAGAAGTCAGTTGAGACATGATGAGAGACTCAAATGAGACTAGAGCCAGATGAGACAAAAGGGACAATCAACGAAGACAATCCAAAGAAAAAAACAGAAGAAAACTGAGGTGAGAAATTTGGATGAGACATTTGAGGCTCAAATGAGACGAGGGTCAGATGAGAGAGAATACAGTGTGAGATGAGATGGGAGGGACTCAAATGATATGAATATTCATATGAGGAAGCCTGGTAGAGGGAAAGTCGTATAAGCCAAGAATGAGACTCAAATGAGGCATAACAGAGGATCAGATTAGAAGAAACCCACTTGACGTCTTCAGCGATGGTGGTGGTGATGTCCTTCAGACCCTCACGCAGCTCTGCGATCTCATTCCTCAGACTGGACACACTCTTCATCACCTCATCCAGAGTCTTCCTCAGCTCCAGCTGCTGATCAGGAGACAAACCTTGCACCGCTGCAGTAAGAGCCGAGGAGTCCACTGAAAACACACACAAACTCATGATCAGTGTCATATACACATGTCTAGTCATAGTTAAAGGCCCCGTGAAATTATAATAATTCTTTTAGATGTTAGCATCAATATGTTAGTCTTATAGATATCAGATACCCCTGGGATATTACTAATTTCGGGCTTGACTGTATAACCTAGTGCACTCCAAACAGCGACAAAATTCGCATTTAAACAGTCTGCAGAAACACTTCATGTGACATTCTCCCTTTGTACATGTCATCAGAGGGGGAAAGGCCCGCCAGATCTCTCCCTCCTTAGCATAGGGCTTTAGTCTTGTTTTTGAATCTGCCACTATGCTGGCACATAGGCATTTGTAGCCCCGCCCTCTTTTGAAAAGAGCACAATCTAATTAGAATTTAAAGCGACAGTCACCAAAATGGCAGGATTAGGATCAAAGCCTAAAAGGGGCAGTTTAAAACAGTTATAAAACATTATTACTGTGGTATTTTGAGCTGACATTTGACATACTCTTGAGACATTAGAGACTTATTTTACATCTTGTAAAAAGTGGCACAATAGGTCCCCTTTAAATAGTGCTAATGTTGTTTTAAAGTCACTTAAATGCGAGTTAAGACCCCATATTCAAAATAGCGTGGGAAACAATACAGTTACTGTGTCACACGTTGTCACTAGGTTAATAATGAACGAATGCCCCGAATATAAAACCAACTTTACCTCAATAACATTGGCAGCTAAATGATGGTAAATGTAAATAATGCAACAGATATTTAACCTTATATCTACCTAAGGGAAATAGTGACTGACGTTTATACAAAAAGAGATGCATATGAAAAGGAGAATAAATATTGTACGTTATTTATATCGCAATACCTGCGTCATTGTGTAAAGCAGATCTGGTGTTGTGCAGCAGCAGGCGAAGGTTTCTCCTCCTGAAAGCCTCTTTAATGATCAATAAAGCGATCAGGCCGGTGCTGATAGTCACACCGACACCGAGACCGATCGTTGCGTTTCTGCCCAGCCAGCTCATCGTTTACTGCCCATAAAATAAAAAAAACTGTCCTTAAAATCCCCCTGAATCCCTCGATATCCTTTCATCAACGTTTACTCTCGCTCGATTCTAACTCGTTGATCCCTTGCTCTCATCGTTTGAATATAAAAACATAGCTCTGTCTCATCTTTTCACTGCCGATTGTTAAATAAATGACTAGATATTTGAAGAGCATCACACTCACGCAGTTTGACAGTTGATGTCATGCGTGTTTTGTGTGTGAAAGAGCGTGTGTGTTTATGTGGCTGCATTAGCGCACCCTGGTGGACGGGAGGAGAGACAAACTTTATTTTTATTTTATTGGGTTTACCCATAGGTTTACCCCGCATAACTTACAAAATACAAAAGTTACATTAGTAAGAAACATCTTAATACTATTTAATACAATAATACAAGCTCAAATAGCAGAAAAAAATGTATACAATATGCAGAAACTAAAGGTAAAAGACCTTCAGAAGATTACATCACATATATTATCAACTAAAAATTCAACAAAACGTTTTGAACAAGAAAAAACATATAAAGAAAAAAAATTGAGAAATAAAACTGTTGACTGAGATGAAAGCATTTTCTTTCTGTAATCTTTGTATTCTGGGTTTCTTTTTCTAACTTAACTGGTCGATCCAGACAATTCAAGTATATAGAAAAGTATTTTTATATTAAAATATACAATTAAAACAACAACAATAATAATATTGGCACTCATATGTTTGATTAAAATTATAGTTTATGATATCTGAAAAATAATACAAATTTGAGTTATCTGTTTTGCAAACTCTACACATAGCGCTGTATTGGGCCGCGCATGCGCAGTATGAATAGATAAGCTTGACGCGAGGCCTAGCAACAGCAAAATTCTTCCTCTTTCTTCTTTTCTAAATGTTCTGCTAATTTAAATAGTCTTTTAAGTCCAAGAGGAAAGCAACACACCAAATAAACATGGAGATCGGAACGGAGATTAGCAAGAAAATAAGGGTAAACCGTTTCAAATGCTTATTCACCGCTCACCGCTTTTTAGCATGCTAGCTTAGCTTGTGTTTCGGTATATGTTGTTTGTTGGAAGTGCGTGTTTCCCCGTTGCTTCTAGTTTTTATATTCCTCTTTTATTAAATGTGTTTTCGGTATTTATAAAAATAAATATGTTTTTTATTGGTGTTTTGATGTTTGTGTTTTGCACGAAGTAACGTTATTATAGTATTATGCGAAGGACGTTGGAAGTACTATGTTAATATTATGTTATATTAACTTGCAGTACTTATATATTGTAAAGTGTCTGGTTGTTGTTATTTGTTCAACCATAATTTCACTTCAGTATTGTTTTGGAAAGGTCAAAGGTGGTTGTTAGTAAGTTTTTGCCTGTATAAATGCAGTTAAAGTTGTTTAATTATTCCTTTATTTGTCATTTCTTGTTTTCAGACAGCTATCAAGGGAAAGCTGCAGGAGTTTGGAGCTTATGTTGGTAAGATCTCGCAAAAATACATAAAACATGATCTAGTTTTGCAGCAAAAGAACACAAGTAATATAATATGAATGACATTTTTTATGGGAAAGCATCACAGCTGTGTACAGTGAGATATTATCCAATCAGGGTAAAATTACAATAATGTGAATAAACTAATTATCTACCAGTAGCATTAAATAAACTAACAGTGCAGAGTAAACTAAAATGGCAGCCATTACATTTAAGAATTGAATAATTCTGCTGTATTCGTTGTTCAATTTGAATTCATTTAAATGACTTGAATCTTCCAATTCATAAAGGGATAGTTCACCCAAAAATTCACTTATTTACTCACCATCGAGTAGGTGTGTAACGGATCACGGTTGATCCGTGATTCGTACGGATCACAACCCACGATTCGGAACACACGTGACCTGCGGATTAATAAAAAAAAAATTTTTACTTGTAGATTAATCCTAAATTTGTAATGATCGCAGAGAGATCGCCTCTCGTGTCATTTAAATCTAATGTATGAATGCATTTAGGCTTTCCTGTGAAATATAATGATGATGGAATAAGTTGTGGTAGGTTATTCGGGATGTGGTGGGTTTCATTAAAGGTGTTTTCTGTTACTAGCCTGCATTAATGCATTCAGTGTAAGCTGCACAATTAATCATTAAAAGATTGCGATCTCAACACCCACGCGACATAAATGATGGTGATTTGCAAATGTTTATTAATCCTTCAAATCGCTGCATTCAAATCTGTGTTTGAAAAACGCAAAAATCAAGAAAGAGATTCAGTTTTTAGTCTTTTGAGTTATATATATATATATATAACAGTCAAATAACACAGCAGTATTGGGATAATTTTATTATTTAGATAAAACCACTGATGTTTATGGTAAAGATTAAAATCACCGTCAATGCTCAAAAATGAAAGTTGTAGGGAGAAATTATATTATTTAACCAATAGGTGGCCAGCCAGCCATCAAAAATATGCCACTGAATAATTCTTCAAAAATGACACATCTAGCAATGAAACATGAAGTGAATAACTGAATCATTTATTGAAAATGAGACTAAAATAAATATGGGTTGTACAAATTATAATGTTAGATTTATACATTTAGTGTTATCAGCAACAGTAGAAGTAACAGGGAATTTTTCACAGTACTGAATATTTTACAATTTATTTTTATTCAGCTGATTATTTCTTCATTTTGTTTTATGAAATATGTCTTATGTCTTGCAGTGCTGTTTTTGTAATAAATGGAAAGCAAATTACATTTGTCTCCTCTTTTTGGCTGATCCGAAAAATCGTCCGATCCGTGACTAAAAAACCATAACGTGATCCGAACCGTGAGATTTGTGATCCGTTACACCACTACCGTCGAGTAGTTTCAAACCTTTTATAAGCTTAATTTTTCTGTTGAACACAAAAAACATATTTAGAAGAATGTTGAAAACCAGTAGATATTGACTTCTGTAGTTTTATTTTTTTATTATGGATGTCAGGGACCACAACATTGTTCAAAATATCTTGTTTTGTGTTGTGTTTAGAAGAAGAAAGAAACTCAAACAGGTTTGGAACAAGTGTATGATGAGTAAATGAAACTTGCAGTAACTCGCAATGTTTAAGTGAACTATACTTTTAAATTCTGCTTTATTGTAAACACAAGTGTTTCCGCATCAATGTTATGGTTCGCTGATGGTGTTCAGATCAGATTAAACATCTCATTTTGTGTCTCTGTCAGACGAGGAGCTCCCAGATTACATCATGGTGATGGTGGCCAATAAGAAGAACCCACAGCAGATGGCAGACGACCTGTCCTTGTTTCTAGGCAATAATACAATCAAATTCACCATATGGTAGGTGAAAGTCTCCCTGTTTCTAGGTGGAGATGTGAACGTGTCTAAATGTCTCTTATGCTCACCAAGGCAACATTGTCATGATCGGAAATGCAATAAAAAGGGTTAAATTTTGAAATATTATTATATATATTAAATATATTGTAAGTTAATAGTTTTTTCTTTGAATATATTTAATTCAATTTATTCCCATGATGCAAAGTGGAATTTTTGAAGGTTGAATATAAACACATAAATTTAACTTCATACTTAAATGTTATACTTTGTTAAATGTAACTCCTAGAGAATGTGTATTTGTATTGTCCATCTTTATAAAGTTGTGCTTTGTTCCTTTATCATGATCCCAGTATAGAGAAGGCTAAAACAGTGAATGAAAATCTTTTTGTCTGTGTTCTAGGTTACATGGTGTTCTGGAAAAGCTGAGATCTGCTGCAGTTGGTATGTTTTGTAGACTTTGTATGCATTGTAGACTTTGTATGCATTCATGTCTTAACATTTGTATCCTTCTGCAGAGCCCCCATCTCTCGGTCCATCCGTTGTTCACTCAGAGACCAGCATCCCAGCAGAAAACAACAGGAGAGGAGCTGAGCCTCTCGCTCTCGCTGTTTCCAGCTCACGCTCTGATAAAGCGGAGGGGCGTGTTTCCAGCTCCGCTCATGAGAACCGGGCCAGGTATTTAATATTTAAGAATGCATTAATGGCTTTTATAGCATCATTGATTCTAGAGGTATAGTCCCCAGAGGGATTAAAAACAAAGCCTTGTATAAAGCGTTATAAGCTAAGTGCAAACAATAAAAAACAAATCACGTCCGATTTGTCCAATATCATGCAGTTCTCATTTTATCTGAAGATTTTTAGATGTTAGAATCACTGTGTTAGTCTTAAGGATATCTATAAGTGCTCCAAAACAGAGACAAAATTCACATTAAGAAGACAAAAACATCCAAAGCTTGCAGTTTGAATCAATGTTTTTTTTTTTTTTTTTTTGATGACCAATCTTGTGCTTAATAGTATTCGACATGTCCCACTCCTTCAAGACTATTTCTATATGCGCTTGAGCTCAACCACTCTCACTGTCAGAGTCAACATAAAAATTAAACTCTATTGACTATTTTTAACAAGGGTGAAGGGCTACTCTGTCCTGCTCTGTCTTCATGTTTCAGTTCAGATTACATCACTTGTTGAAAAATGCACATTTTAAAGCATTTCACAGGACCTTCAAAGCCCAAAGTAAACTTTATTTTTGTTTACTTTATTGATGTGTACTCTAGCGTACACACAGTCAAAGGCAAAGCCTTTCAAAGTATTCTTCATTTGGATTTGTATGCATACACAGGCGCCTGATGCCTTTGCAGCTGTCTTTGGAGATAGTATGTTTTGTCTTAGCCCAGTGTTTGCACAGTCTCTCAGATAACAGCAAAGGCCTTCTTTTTTTCAATTGTGTTTTGTTTTATTTCTAAAGCACATTTTAAACTGTGTCTGCTGACCAAAGTGCTGTACAAAAAGCATGACATCCTAAAGACGTATACCAATAATGTAGAATATAAAAGAATTGGAGAAAATCAATGTAATAATACAGGGATTGGTCACACAAAATTGAAAATGTAAACTATTTACTCTTCCTCAAGTGGTTCCAAACAGTTATTGTATACTGTATTCTGTAATTTAGTCTTTTTATTTATTTATTATACTTGATGCTGTCATGCTGTTTAAAAGTGAATGAACTTACATTTACTTTGTACTTTTATCCGAAGTGACTTAAAAAGGAGGATGTTAGATCACACTCTCCATGCCAGATAAATAAGATCTAACCCCGCATGCTAGATCTTGTCAGAAAATGTCTGTTTCTCTGGATATCCAGACAAAAAGCCAGCGGAGCTGCCCAATACCCAAACCTGTTAACCAGTGTTCAACTGAATTAACAGTCTCCTATCAATATAGGAGTTAATTGAGAAAGCCAGAGAGGAGCAGAAGCAGAAGACAAAGTGATGATGATAAAGAAAAAGGAGAGTTTATTGAATAATCTTAGTTGTGTATGATTCAATGCTCAGACTTCATCTGACAAGGATAAATCCAACAAGTGTTTTTATACCACAAGCAACAGCAAAGCAAAATTACTGTTTCACAACATTGTCCAGAGACAATACAGACCTTGAAATGGAGACATTCTCTTATCTCTTATTCATGAAAACAATTGTTGCTTGAATCCACACAGTCATAAGATTATAACAATATGGAAAAATGAAATAATAATAAAGCAATAATTATAGGAAAATAATAATAATAAAATGACAAATAATAATCAATAATAATCAAATCATTAACTAATGATCAATAAAATGATATAATGATAGTTATATAAATGACTAATGGTCATATGATTAAATAAAATAATTAAATGAAGAATAAATGAATAAAAAAAAATGAAGATAAAACACAACACAAATGAATGGTTGTCTTGAAACAACACACACATAAGTTTGCTACAAGGATTCTCAGAAAGCGCAGCTTAAAATCACAAATAAAGCTGCAATATGTAGATGCGTGGTCTGATAGTCCTCATCTTTTTTTAACAAGAAATCAAAAAGAACAGATTAAAGGTCACTTTTTTGGAAATAGGCTCATTTTACAAGTCACCAAGAGTTAAACAGGTGAGTTTTACCATTTTTAAACCTATACAGATGATCTTGGGGCCTGGCGGTAGCACTTTTAACTTAGCTTTGCATCACTCATTGAATCTGATAAGACCATTAGCATCAAAAATGACCATAAAGATTTTATAATTTTCTAGGTTGATATTTCTAGGAACTATACTCTCATTCTGATGTATTTATCAAGAAACTTTCCTGCCGTGCCATGGTACGGGAGCAAAGTTCCTTGATTATAGAGTATTGTTCCTAGACATATTAGTCTAGAAAATAGCAACTGTTTCTTTTCTTTCTGTCTCAGTACATGATGTAACTACAGAAGAGTCAAGCTTTAAATAGGAACGTTATCAACAAACACACAGATAATAATAATAATAATAATATTAACAATTAGTGCTGTTGGAGGAATATATGGAAATAAATAAAATAATCACAATCTTCTGTTTTTGTGTTATCTAGTAAGAGAGGCTCTTCTGAAAGACCCTCCAGATTAACATCCGCCGTCAAACCGCTGATGGAGGCGTCTGCTGAAGCTGTGATTGACATCAAGCCAGATCTAGATGATGACCTTATTTCCTATGACCCCGTGGAGCAGAGCTTGACTTCGGGTCACACTCAGGCTTTATACAGCCGTTCGACAGTGGAGAGGCAGAGACCTGCAGTGGAGTCCTCAAGACGGACAACAGACACTTACAGGTCATCTGACATCCCCAGAGGTCAAGACAGGTCAGAGCGCGGCTACAGGAGCTCAGCGGAGAGTAACAGGGTTAGTCCATTTACACTCACTAGCTTTTATTTCCATCCACCCATTTTTATGTGCATTTTACAGGGCTCATACAGTTACTTGAAAGCTTTGAAAAGGGCTTAACCCTTGTGTGCTGATGGGGATGTTTTTATTCACTCTTGTGTGATTTTGAGTCTTTATTTGGCCAAAACTTTCTCTCTGTTTCAGCAAATGAAATTATTTTTGGTGTCATTTTATTTTGTCACATATTTTGGGAAAATGCTTTGAAAATCATGGCTGTTTTTCCCCCATTGATTTTCATTATAATGACATTTTTTTGATTGCAAAGCATAAATAAATATAATCATGCATTCTTGATGGTTTTCCCTGTTGGAAAGAGGAACAATTTGTAATTTTTACTGGTAATCATCAGTTGCAGTGCAAAAATGCTTAGTTTCTGTCTTCTATATGGAGTGTAGTGTGTGTGAGAGACAGAGACCTTTGTGCACTTACCTTGATATGTCTGAGAAAATCAAAATAAGCATCTCAGCTCTCAGAACATAGTAAACATAGTAAGTGTATTTATGCACACAGACACTACAATGCTGTTTTGTACAGACCTATCTAAAAAGTTAATGGTGCCAACTAATGATCAACAGTTAAAATTATACATTTTACCTCTTCCCAACAGGGAAAACCACCAACAATTAAGAATGCATGATTATATGCCTTCATGGCTTAGCAATAAAAAAAAAAATCTTATAATTGAAGTCAATGGGGCAAAAACAGCCCCAAACATAACAGAAGGGTAGTCAATTTTGAACAGTACACAAGGGTTAAATTTGACTTTGGGGCACTGTAGGAATTCTGATTTTAGGATATTGCATGTAAAAATGTAAGTGCCAAGATGCTAAAAAATTGTATAAGAATTCACATAAACACATGTACATGCAGTTAAAATGAATTTTTTTTTTTTTTATGAAGTTTTAATTGATAAAAAGATGTATGCATAAATTATGACAAACACATATCCCATTCTTGATGTGCATCAAAAATGTCATGTGATTTTTGTGCAACAAAAATTGTGATTTGTTAACTAGAGGACCGAACTCATCTCACATGCTGTTTAAATTAATCTGCAATCACCTGAGGCCTGTAGCACAAACTCCGCGTTACAAAGTAAATTTGGGGTTGACAAAACCATACAAATCCAACCTGCTCAAGATCAGATTCAGTGGTTTCAGAACGCTAAATATAAACTTTCTGTTAACTCATGATTTAACCCAAAGTTTGATTATATTTCATGTGATGATTTTTATTTATAAAGCACATTTAACTGCAAGGTGAATTGCCCAAAGTGCTTGACATAACACGTAGAAATGTAAAATATCATTTCAGTCAGTCAAATATAATTCAGAGTCAATTTTAGTCATTTCGAGTCTGTTTGAGTAATTTTTCATGAGAAGGTCTGAAATCCATTTCTGTGTTGAAGATTGAGATATCATTATCAGAAATCTTATTAGTTTAAATACATTTGCAATAGTTTTTTTTCCTTTTGCACTAAACTTTGCACACGTCATGGAGAATGCAAATTTAAATGAAGAAATCCATTGTTATTTTACGTATTGCATTTACAATTTACATATTGCTACTGATATTCTTCCATAGAAACCCATATGCTTCCATAGCTTGAATGCATGAATGATATTTCTCATAACCTCAATAAATGTCATGTTTTTGGCAGGAATTGTCTCGTAAACGTAAGGCGCCAGTGGCCAGTTCTGTGGTTCGAGTTCACAGAGGTCATGAACGTGGACTGGAGAGTGAAGATCTGGAGGAGGAGGAGGAAGATGAAGATTATGGTCTTGCCAGCAAAGTGTCGCTGCCATCAAAACCTGAGCGCAAGTACGTCCTATTCTGCATTTTTGAAATGGTTATAAATAATTTATTGTTCACTCATGATAATGGCTGTGTTTTCGCAGGCCTACTCTTCCACCAGCAAAACAAGCCAACAAAAATCTGATCCTCAAAGCGATCTCAGAAGCTCAGGAATCCATCAACAAGACCACTACACAATACACAGGTTCTT
>CAIGQW010001014.1:2164932-2181970 GCA_903798125.1 Danio choprae
TATATATATATACTGTTATATATTGTTAACTATTGTCCTGCAATGTAATGACAGTTCAATTTGGCCTCAAATCTAAGTTGATCTGACTGTATCAGTGTTATTTTGTCATTTACTATTATCCTTTTTTTTTAATTAAAGGGATTGTTCACCCAAAAATTAAAATGTCCATGGTTCTAAATTTTTATGGTTTCTTCTGTTTAACACAAACAAGATATTCTGGAGAATGTTGGGGGGGGGAGCAGGCCTTTACATCCATAGTAGGAGTAAAAATACTGTGGAGGTCGATAACTGATTTTTTCAGCATTTTTCAAAATATCTTCCTTTGTGTTCAACAGAAGAAAGAAACTCAAATAGGTTTGGAATAAGTGGATTATGAGTAAAGATGAATTGTTTTTAATTTTTGGGTGAACTATCCCTTTAACCTTTTAAATACTTTAGCAATTTTGCTTTTTTAAAGATTTAAGTTTCAGATATTTTTATTACAGTCAAAAGTTTGTAATGAAATAAAACATTAAAAAAAGAACTTTCTTCTGCTCACCAAGAAGAATTTTTATCAAAACTAAACCGTAACTGTTTTAACAGTTATATTATTTTTATCTTACGTATTATTTATTGCCATTAATGTCTTTTTAATGTTATAATTTATTTATTATTGTAGAAAAGTTCTGGTTTTGCAATGAAATAGCCAGAGAAGCTGATATGGCAATAAATTCAAAAACTAGCTCCTTCTGCTCACCGAGACATTGTAGTTGTCAAGGCGACGTTTCATATTTTTTCTGAAATATAATTAAATATTTTAATAATAATAGTTAACGATAATAATCCTGGCCTGTTTTCTCAGTTCCCCAGCGTCGGACAGTTCCTGTAGCACCACGAACACGTTCAGCATCTGACGAGATGAGTAACGCTGCAATCCGATTGGTCCAGGAGCACCTGCACGCTCTCACACCACAGGACACATTGCACAACAGTGAGCATCTTCTGCTTAAAGAAATATTGCTTTTATTCAAATGAAAACTTAATCGATTTAATGCATCCTTGTTCAATACAATACAATACAATGTTTATCTATAAGCCTCAATTAAAAACAACCAGAGTTGACCAAATTGCTGTACATGATAGAATGAAAAAGGTAGACTAGAGAATAATAATTAAAAAGTCAGAATGAGCAAGCAAAACTATCACATTTAGAAATTTAAAAAGACTATTAAGTGCAATAGAAAATGTCTTTAAAGCAGACTTGAAGGCAGAAATGGAGAGAGATAGCTGAATATGCAGTGTAGAATGTGCAATTTACCTTATTTTTAATATCAAGCTCTAGGCATAATAAATGTGGCTTAAGATATGAAATTTCACAATTTTATTTATTGAAGAATCCTAAAAAAAATTATGAATTCATTCATTTTCCTTCGGCTTAGTCCCTTTATTCATCAGGGGTCGCCACAGCGGAATGAACCGCCAACTTATTCAGCATATGTTTTACACAGCGGATGTCCTTCCAGCTGCAACCAAGTACCGGGAAACACATCCATACACAGTCATTCACACATACGCTATGGCCAATTTAGTTTATCCAATTCACCTATAGCGCATGTGTTTGGACTGTGGGGGAAACCGGAGCACCCGGAGGAAACCCACGCAAACACGGGGAGAACATGCAAACTCCACACAGAAATGCAAACTGACCCAGCCGGGACTCGAACCAGCAACCTTCTTGCTGTGAGGCGACAGTGCTAACCACTGAGCCACTGTCGCCCCCTAAAAAAAATGTAACTAAATTTTAGACTATTTCTTTTGCTTTTCAGCACAATCCAGAGGTTTAGCTTCACGTCTGCAGTTGGAGCATCCAGAGGAGGACAGTCGAGAACCCCGTGAATATGGTGAGATACATTGACATTTTTGATTTTGGTAGACACTTTTATTCAAAGTGATATATATTGTATTAAAGTGCAATGCATTCTTGCTTTACCTGGGAATTAAACCCACAACCTTGACATTATCATGTTCTACTGTATAAGCTACAGGATATGATTAATTTCTGCCTTTCAACTGCAAAAGTACATCTATGGCAGTATTTCAGACACATTTAGTACGCACTTATGTTCGTATTGCTCATTTCAGCTGAAACTATACACATGAGGAGTTTGTTTTTGAGTTATTTGAATTGAGCACTGAGGAAAGTCCTGTATTATTGGATTGTTTGTTGCATGCACTGAGCAGATTTTTACACGTTATAAGAATAAAATAAGAGAACTCAACTTAAGAAATCAGTACTAACGTTTGCCAGAATTTTTATCCCATATTAATGTAGAAAGTCTAATGTCATACAACTTATGGTTTGTTTGTCTGTTTGAATGGTTTTATTGTATTTATTTAAAGGGGACCTATTATGCATAACTCAGCTTTATAAGGGGTTTGTTTAAACACAGTTGTGTGGCTAAATTCTGTGAATATAACCAGCTTTTAATGGTAAATATTAATTAATTATATTTTTTTTATAATCACACTTGATAAAAAGTCTGCAGAAACACTTTGATTGACATTCTCCCTTTGTGTGTGTCATCAGACGGGGAAAGCCCCTCCCATTAGTGACGAACTCTCCCTCATTAGCATAGAATCAGAATCAGAAAGGGCTTTGTTGCCAGGTATGTTCACACATACGAGGAATTTGCTATCGTGACAGAAGCTTCTACAGTGCAACAGAATTACAGAGACAGGACAAAAAACAGATAATAAATATATTTTAAAAATAGAAGTAAGTAGTGAATGCAAATATGCAAATTGACAAGCGTATGTACTGGTATATTACTATATACAACGTTATATGTGCAGCTGTTATGTGCCAATTGGCATGTAAAGTATGTTGTTAAATAAGTGTTTATGTGTACAAAAGGTGTGCAGCAAGTAGTGATCAAGTGTTTATAAGATGGATTGCCTGAGTGAGAAGCAGCCGTCCACCAGCTGAAGATCATGTCAGCGACTAAGAGGCATTATAAATGTGGAGTTTTAGGATGCACAAATGAACTCCGGAGTCTCCATAGACTGACGCATTCTGAGACACTTCTTTCCACATTTTCAGCTTATGCATAGGCGTTTGTAGCTTTTAAAAGGAGCACACATATTCAGTTTAAAGCGACAGTCACCAAAACAGCACAATTTAGATCAAAGCCTAAAAGGGGCAGCTTCAACGAGTTATAAAACATTATTTGTGGAGTATTTTCAGCTGAAACTTCACATACACACTCTAGGGACATCAGAGACTTATTTTACATGTTGTAAAAAGGGGCATCAAGGTCCCCTTTTAAAGTTTTACAAAACATTTCTATGAAAAAAAAAGATTTGTTTAATTTTCTGTTTAATCAGACAACCTTGAAAAATTGCATGTTTTTACCAAAACACAAATGTCAAATCAAATACATACTTGTTGTACATACTCAGATTTATGGTGGTTTTGATTCAGAGCTGCAGGTTTTAGAGACGGCGAGACTCAAGGCTCTGGACACGCGTTCATTCATCATGAGGCAGCCAGAAGTTGAACAGGCTCCACCAATCAGGAGCAGGCTCAGTGCTGTCAATCAAAACGAAGACACGCCCACCACATCCCGAATGGTGCAGGCCAGGTATGACAGACATATTACTATCAAAAACATATACCTGTTTTGTACAGATATTATGGGGGGGTTATTTATAAGTATCTCACACATTGTTCTCATAAAGATGGTTTAGTTGCTACTAACTGCCACATCATCCACAACTTCAAAAAATGATCTATTTATAATAAAGGTATATGACACGTTTCTCCTTTTATACATCAAGTCGTTTACTTTGTATACATGTATATCGTTCTTTTTTTACTGCTATAATGGTGTTGTGTATGCAAACTATACCGAATACATACATGGAGTCCTGTGCATTTGTTTGATGCTTTGAGGACTTAAATCTTGATGCATGCAAATATTAGCTCTGTGTCTTTTTTGGTAAAGCCCCAAAGGAGAAATAAGTGTTGCGAATGTTTTGTTGTTGTTGTAATTATTATTTGTTTATTGTTTTATTATTTATTGTTTTATTATGTAAATAATTTTTTAAAAATCAAGTTTTAAAAAAATTAAGAATTAGTCCTGGGCAAAATTAATTGGCATAATTCCATCCAAAATAAAAGTTTGTTTTGACATAATATGTGTGTGTATTATATATATATGTATATATATATGTATGTATGTATGTATGTATGTATGTTATACACACACATACATATAAACACAACTATACAAATCTGTTTTGTCACATAGATATTGAAAGTGATATTTAATTTGTATCATATACATAAATATTTTATATTTAAATAAAAATAAACATTTTCTTAAATATGTTCGTGCATGTGTGTATTTATATATACATAATAACTATACACAGCACACACACATATAATGTAAAAAATATATATTTTTTGGATGTGATTAATCGCAATTAATCTTTGCCCAGCACTAAAATAAATTATGAATTACATCATAAATATATAGAAGTCAAGTCACATTTGTTTCTAAAGTGCTTTATATAATGTCAAAACTGCTTTACAAGGAACAACAAGAAAGGATAAACTTTCAGGGTAACACTAGTTTAAAGAAACACTTTCTTTAACAATAGTAAATAATAATAAACCCATTCAGACAATCTCTAGGTCTGGTGCGAGCACCTTTAGCTTAGCATAAATCATTAAATCAGATTAGACATTTCCCAACATAAAAATAAAAAATGTATACGTAATCCATATATTGTTATGATTGTTGAAAACAGTCGTGCTGCTTATATAATTTTTCCAGGGTTTATTGATGAATAAAATGTTCCTTCACAAAAAACCTGTTGTACACACTGGAATCTCATTTTCTCCTACTGCAGAGAGAGAGCAGAGGCAGTCGGCGGATCGAGCCCAAAGTTCATCGTGACATTAGATGGAGTTCCCAGTCCATTGGCAAACCGCACAGATCAGGAGATGGAGCCTGAGGACGAACTTAACACCGCCGCTGACCTCACAGAAAACAACAACAACACCACCACCACCCCCAAACCTGCTGTCCACCTCAGACTCGGCACTGACTTTATAAATGCTGGCGGTAAGATGAAGAGAGTCGTGTTTTAGGGCTCATATTTCTTGTATCACAATAACAGTATATATCACTTACTTTTTGTGGAAAATTTATAGGAACAGTGCATTATATACAGTGTTAAGTTACTTTAAAAAAGTAATTTGCTAATTACATCATTGAAATTGTATTTAAATTACATTTTTAATTACTGTCTAAAAAGTAACTCAGTTACTCAAGTTATTACACTTTTAAATGCACATAAATGCACTACATATAAATCTCAATGCCGCATAGACAATAGAAATGTAATTTAATAGAAATTATTGTTTTTAATCTGAGCTTTATTAGAAATGATAAACATTATATGTATCAAAACATTTCAAAGCGATGACACAATATTTCATACATGCCATATATTGACATGAATTTCTGACTTGTTCTCAAGCATGTTCAATCTACTTGAATTACTCTACTTTTCTTAATTGATTGATCCAGAACTGTTGAATTTATGAACAGTATTTAAACAAGTGCTTTAAGCAACTGTAATTAAAGTACATGAAAATGAAAAGTAATACCTTACCTTACTTTTTTCTGTGGAAAAGTAATCTAGTTACACCCAACACTGATTGTATATGTCAAGTCACCTTTTAGTTCTATAGTGTTTTATATAAAGTCAAAACCTGTTTACAAGGAACGGCAAGATATTGGGTAACACTTTAGCTTCAAGAAACACTCCACTTTAAAAAAAAAAAAAAATCAATTTACAACTCCTCTAGAGCTAAACAGATGAGTTTTACCATTTTTTTATCCATTCAGCCTATCTCCGGGTCTAGTGAGAACATTTTTAGCTTAGCTTAGCATAAATCATTGAATCAGATTAGACCATTAGCATCTCGCTCAAGAATGGCCAAAGAGTTTCGATAGTTTTTCTATTTAAGGCTTGAATGTTCTGTAGTTACATCTTGTAATCAGAAACTTGAAAAGCTTAGCTATTTTCTAGGTCAATATGGCTAGGAACTGTACTCTTATTCTGCTGTAATAATCAAGGTGTTTTGCTGATGTACCTGAAATGTATTCTTCATTCTCTGTCTTGCTCCTGCAGATATGGAGGTAGATGAGGTGGAGGAGATGGATGTCGAGGCAGTTCAAGCTAAACGACAGAAACTTCCAGAACGCTGCAAGTTTTGGCCCACATGCAAAAGTGGAGAAGAGTGTTTATACCATCATCCCAACACGCAGTGCAAGTGAGAACAAACCATAAACAGCACTTAAGCTATATACATCTCATTGATTTACATCAGAGATTTCAGATTATAATCTTATTTTTTTGTCCATATTAAATTGTTGCAGTTTCTGATATTCGTATTTTTGTTCAGTTTGGGTCGCTAAATTAAATTGGAGGGTTTTTTTTTTGTTTCTCCATATCATAACCATATCCTGCAATATGTATTAAATATAACACATTCATGGAAAACATGGTCATATAAAGGTGGCATTTTTACAGTGTATATCAAGTCTCTGGTTTCCCTAGTATACGTCTGTGAAGTTTTAACTTTTTAACTAAGAGTAACCTGCAGATAATTTATTTTGTCATATTCTGTTAAAGCGTCTTTATGGATAGAATCAAAATCATGTTGTTTTCATGTGTGTCTCTTTAAATGCAAATGAGCTGCTGTTCGAGGCCCACTTTCTAGAAGAGGGCGGAGTCTTCATAGCTTGTGCCTTGGTTACTCTGACAAAAAAAACTTGTCAAAATTGTCGACTTCTGTGGCCAACTGGTACGGAAATGTAAAAAAAAGTCAATTTCCCACTAAAATTTATCATTTCAAAGCCACGCTGATCTGTCTATGAGCTGACTCATGAACGATTTGTTTATGGATCGACTGAGCGAAGCAGCTTTGAATTGCTCCAGTGTCTGTGTATTTGTGTTTGCACTTTTTTTGAACAGTGGTGAATCGCGGTAAACCTTCACGGCCAATCACAGTCACATCTGTTGAGCACATGAACACAATGGCTAATCAGCAGTGTTTAAGAACGCACTCAAATGTTAATGGGAAATGGACATTTTCAATATTTCAATACCGATTAGTATCAAATGTCCAAACTTTTGACAATCCTAAATTATGCATAGTTTTGCACTGTGGAAATGTATATAAGTACCAGGGCTACACAATGTCGCAAAATGATCATTATCACAATAATAGTATATGCTTTATATTTATCGCAGATGTGTGATAAATTATATTTATTTTATGCATTGGTTGTTTATCTAAATTTGACCAATCAGAGGGGGCTATCTTTAGTCCCACCTCCCCTGTAGTTGCTGCTCTGCTTTTGGGTGGAAAGCTGAACCCAGGGGCATCATGTGATTGAGTTAGTAGCACTTCAGAATCTCGCCGGAAGCTGTAGGTCATCCGGGTGCTTCTCGCATACTGTTTTTCGAATTCTATGAATTCGGACATACTACTCTGCTCACATACTGTTTATAGCGTACTATATAGTATGGAAGTATGCGATTTCGGACATGGCCTCTATGTTTGCACCTTGACACAGTTTTTAAGTCTGAATTAGAATTGATTAAATATCTTTTACCAGTTTATTTTAATATCAGTAAATAAATAAATGATTTAAAAACATAGGTAATAAACCTTTTTTCAAGGGAGATGTTATATCGTAAGAAATAATAACGTCACATATTTTTCCAGTATCACGCAGCCCTAATAATTGCATTGTTTTGGCTCTTTTGCAGAATTTTTCCCAACTGTAAATTTGCCGACAAGTGTCTGTTCATTCATCCCAACTGTAAGTTTGATGCAAAGTGCACCAAAGCCGACTGTCCGTTCACACACGTCAGCCGAAGACTCAAAAGTAACCCGACAAGAGCAGGTGTGTGAGATGAAGATAAAAATGCATGTAAATATGTTAAAAACGTCTGTTTGAAGCAGCTGCTTGACATTGTGACATCTGACCCTGCAGCTCCAGCTCTGACCAGCACCGTGTGCCGCTTTTTCCCAGAATGTAAAAAGGTGGACTGTCCTTTCTACCACCCTAAAGTAAGTTTGACATCAGACGGTTTCACTGGTGAGGGAGATGTTGGTGTTTATTAAAGTGGAGTTTAACTTAACTAGCCTCTAAAATGAAATACAAACAAAAATAAAGCAGAACTCAGATTTAGACAATTACACTGCGCTGGTCAAAAGGTTGAAATAATTAAATTTATTCATGCATTTTTAATGAAGACATTCGTGTTCTAAAATGCAGTTAAAACTGTAATATAAAAATATTCTTTTAGATTATAATAACTGTTTTCAGATGTTATCTATTCTACATTTTCATTTATTCCTGTGATTTAAATCTGAACTTTCAGCATCATTACTATAGTCTGCAGTGTAACATAACCTTTATGAAGAAACTCATTATGATTACTATTATTATTATTATTACTATTAACCAAGTTGAAAACTGTTGTGCAGTTGGAATGTTTTTGTAAACCATAATACATTACTGACTTCAAATCCCTGTGGTATGATTTTTATAAATGTCATTATTTATACAGTAGTACTGTATTTATGATCATATGCAGTTGAAGGCAATGTTCTGATTTTAATGCGATTAAGACAATACTCTGATTAAGAGTCTACCATGTAAACAGTGATTTTTGATTACCTTAATCCGACTAAAGTCATAATCAAACTAAGCAGACATGGCATTAAGACATGTGGAGTATGCCGATTTTAGTGGCATTATTGAAGTGCAGCACAGACATGTAAACATCGCAATCAAACTATTACCATCATGAAGGACTTTTCGCCGCATTTTGCGACAGGATAGTCTATACAGACATGGCTGTTTGACGCGATTCTCTGCACCTACCGAGTCAGTGAAGGACCACAGACACCTGCATCACCAAATGTGGAGGGTTTTTTTCCCATTCGGCGTGTGGTATCAAATTCCATTAAAACTCTTCCAGCAGTTCATCCTGGCATCCAATATCTCATTTGTCACGAGGGGCACGCATGAAATGTTCCTGAATGAAAGTGAAAGTGCCAAACTGCAGTTAAAGTCGACAAATTAAAAATGAAACACCCGAAATTACATGAAACTCCAGAGGAAATGTGGATAGCGCGGTGACGCAATGACATTAATCGAAGTATGTGCTATAACATGTAAAACGGGATCATGAAAGGAACATTCAAAAAGCGACTCATGTAAACACCTTAATCATATTATTGTCTTATTCAGATTAAGGTAAATAATTCGATTACTGATGTCCATGTAAATGTAGCCATTGAGAAAAGGGTTTGTGAACATCCCTTTTAAATATTGGGAAAATAATTAAAATCATGTTGTCTTCAGGTGTATATGCAGCCTTTAATGAGATGCAGGAATATTTAAAGCATTAAACATTTTTCACTGAATCTAATGTCGTGATTTGATGTTGTTTCTGCAGCCGTGTAGATTTGCGATGCAGTGTAAGCGAGCAGACTGCACTTTCTATCATCCAGCTGTAGCCGTGCCACCCAGGAGTGCTCTGAAATGGACCAAAACGCAGAGCAGGTACTGCAAACTCATATTTATAATGTACCTGTGACTTAGGGCTGTGCGATATGACAATATATTGTGCGCGTCACATTATATTTTAGTGGTTGCAAGTGGCGGCATTTTACGTGTTGAGGAGGCGGATAAAAGGCAGCTGATGCCAATAGATTGAACTGACGTATTCACAAGGCTAAAATATTATGTACTGTCATCATGGCAAAGATAAAAGAAATCAGTTATTAGAAATGAGTTATTAAAACTATTATGTTTAGAAATGTGTTGAAAAAAATCTCCTTTCTGTTAAAAAGAAATTGGGGGAAAAATATACAGGCTGATTAATAATTCAGGAGGGCTCATAAATCTGACCTCAACTGTATATTAATATTTTTTGTATGGAGCTGCAGTAATGATTTTAATTTCCCTCCAAGGCTTGATAAAGTATTTCTGTCTGTCTATATCGTATGGACAAAATTAAAAACTATATCATTTATTACATGATGGCACAAAATGTTTACAGTAATGCTTTTTCATAATTTATACAACAGCAATATGACACGCCAGTACTGGGGACAATTAGAAATTATATATTTTTATGTTGGACCAGTAATCATTAGTCTTTAAAGTGTTTTATATGTTATTCATATCTATATTTTTAATCAAACATTTGCACTGAAGTTCTGAATAAAGTGAGAATTATGAATATAAAAAAGAGGTCGTTTATGTATATATTGACCACGTGGAGCTGCGGGTCGATGGATTTGCTCTTCAGTGTCTGGACTTTCAGCAGTGAAAATTAAACCACTCTGAAACTGTCAGTCCAGTTTTCAATTTACTACAACTTCTATGTTAAGCTGCTTTGAGACAAGCTACAATGTAAAAGCGCTATAGAAATTAAGATGAATGAATTGTAAAGACTCACTTTACAGAAATGGTGCTATATCGTGTTATGAGTGTGAATCAGAGCTCTGTAATCAGCATTTCTTTATCCCCACAGTTGAGAAACACTCCAGCGAGCGATCAGCAGAGTTTCTACGGTTCATGCAGAGCTTCCCGTATCTTTCCTGACATCATATTTGCTTGTGTTTGATTTTTATTTTTAAAACAACTGAGTGTTTTTTAAATCACAACTTTCTGTAAACTGTTTCCAGAATATATTTGGTGTATTAAATGATACACGCACACATACACAGAAGATGAAAGTCGTCTTTACTGAATTCACAATCATCTTTATTTTGCAGTCTAAAGTTCGTGATCTTCAGGATGGTAGAGTTCACTCATTAAACGATAAATGTAGGATGGCGCGTGTCCACCGATGTTGGAGATGAACAGCGTGATGAGCTCAGGAGGAACGTAGTCGAACACCGGACAGTGAGCGTTGACTTTAGACAAGATCTCACCTGGTGGGAAGAAGAAAAAGAAAAAAAGTATTATTATTACTATACTACTCTAATAGCATTACTACTATACTAAACACAAAATAAACTATTTTCTTGTAAAACATACTACAATGTTTTACAGCTTTCAAGAAAATAATTTTACAGTTGTTAAATTTATATACAGTTGAAGTCAGCATTGAGCCCTCCTGAATTATTAGCCCCCCTGTATATTTTCCCCCAATTTCTGTTTAATGGAAAGCAGATTTTTTCCAGCATTACTAATAGTTTTAATAACTCATTTCTAATAACCGAGTTCTTTTATCTTTGTCATGATGACAGTACATAATATTATACTAGATATTTTTCAAGATATTAGTACTAGGTTAATTAGGCAAGTCATTGTATAACAGTGGTTTGTTTTGTAGACAATCGAAATAAAATACTGCTTAAGGGGGCTAATGATATTGACCTTTAAAATGGTTTTTAAAAATTAAAAACTGTTTATATTGTAGCTGAAATAAAACAAATAAGACTTTCTCCGGAAGAATAGATATTATAGGAAATACTGTGAAAAATTCCTTGCTCTGTTAAACATAACTTGGGAAATATTTGAAAAAGAAATGTACAGGAGGGTGAATAATTGACTTCAACTGTGTGTGTGTGTATATATAGCCAGTGTTGGGTATGTTACTTTAAAACGGTAATAGATTACAAATTACTGATTACTACTGGAAAATTGTAATCTGATTACATTACTAATTACTTCAATGTAAGAAGTCACTAGTTACTAATTACTTTAATTTAAAGTTACTTTTAAAACATATAAAATATACCTAAAAAAATACAAAATATACTGCAGCTCTTTAATTTAATGTTCACTGAAAAAACACACCCAAAGCCTGAAAAAAAAAGTTTTTTTATTTTTTATTTATATATACCTGGATATATATATATATATATATATAAAAAATAAAAAAAAACTGGATACCTGTAACCACTGACATCCATAGTATGAAAAAGCACTGTATTGTTTGGGTGTTCTGTGTCTGAGGTAATTAGTCTACCTAAATGTACATATTCCAAAGTATGAAGCTGATCGGTCAGTTCTTGTCACGTGACTCGCGGTTTTCAACTGAGTGCGCCTGAAAAATGGGAGCACGCGCTAAAGATGCGATACGTGAACAGCCCCATATGCAGCTACGCTTCTCTTCACATTAAGAAGATACATTCACTCCCGATCCTGCACAAAAAAAATTAATTTAGGCTGAGCTGGGGTGCCGTGTTTTTGGGACGCTGGTGTCCTCCTTGGTGACGAGTGTTGTAGTAGAATGCTTTCTGTTCTAGTGCTTGAACAAGTTGCTGGTCGAGTTAAAAGCAGTCGAAAGTTCTTTAGACTGCATTTCACAGCAATATTTTTGTTTTTACGCTCTGTGAAATCAAAGTAATGTCTGTATTTCCAATTGAAGAAGCAACCAGTCTCGACAGCAGCTATTTCAGCTGGCGTTCTCCAGCTATTTAAAGTGCATGCTTATTAACTGATGTTGCAGCAGAAAACGTGATTTTTTTTCTTCCAAAAACTATATTTATAACGCAAGTAACGCAATTACACTTTAGTAGCATTTGACTTTAGTAACTGTAATTCGTTACATTACTGCGTTCCTCAAATTTAATTAGAATACAGTAACTCGTTACACCCAACTCTGTATATAGCTACTGAAAAATGTCAAATAAAAAAAAAACACGGTATGTAATTTTCACCACTAGAGGGTGTATGTTCACAACAAACAGCTTTAATTATGCCACAGTCCACCGCTTCTCTTTCTTCAGCTCGTGATCACATGAAGCAGCAGTGCGGTTTTATTGGACTGAATACAACCTGATTTAATTCATTTGGATGCGATTCAAATGGCGCAGGACATTAATACATGGTCAAGTGTGCGGTTCATACAAACTCCGGCACAGTTCATGTCGCACCAAATAACGAAAATAAGCCACTATGAATTTATTCTGTGAACTCATGACAACATTTCTTTCTAATGTAGAATAATGATGTAATTTAAAGCTTTTTCTAAAAATAAAAAGGTGGCGTTTTAGAGACAGTCAAAGAACATTGATTTTATTTTGACCAATTGTAACTTTTTGAGCTCAATTTTAAAACGTTTTCAGACCCTATAGAATAAAACTAACATTCTTCAGTTCATTAATTTGCATTTGGCTAAGTCTTTGGACTGTGGGGGGAAACCGGAGCACCCGGAGGAAACCCACGCAAACAAAGGGAGAACATGCAAACTCCACACAGAAATGCCAACTGACCCAGCAACCTTCATTTTTCAGTTCAATTCAAGTTTATTTGTATAGCGCTTTTCACAACTTATTCTAAGGCTGCTTTCACACCTAGACGTTTGTTTCAGAACCTTTGCCCCCTTAGCTCAGTTCATTTGGGCATATGTGAATCCCGCAATAGTGCTCTGATCTGCGCCAAAACAATTGGTCTGAGATCGCGTGAATGAGGTCTCGGCTTGATTAAAACGAACTCTAGAGTGGTTCGGTTGTAGTGAGAAAGCAATACGATCCAACAAACTATCAAACCAGCCTATAACACAGTGCATTATGAATATGTAATAGGCATATATATGGCTATAAGAAGAGAGAATGATGAGTAGAGATGTCATTCATACCGGTGAAAGTGAAAGCATGCCGTCTAACTGAACTATTCAAAAAAAAATATATAATATCTTATAATAACTTTTTGGTTAACTCTACTTCTGATATAGAATTGACATATATTTTACAACCCTTGACAGCTGAAATGAGGCTATGTATGAGAAATTCCTACCTCTGATTTATATTTGGTGATGGCTATGTCTGTGGGTGTCACCATTCAAAATTAAAGCACACCTTTTCGCTTGTCTCATTTCTCATCATCATATATTTAAATAAGGAAGTATAACAGCAGAGCGGATGAGCGGAAAATAATCCAGACCAATGAGAGGAGAGTTTACTCGCACATGACTTGTTTTGGTTCATTTAGAAACTTTGCCATGTGAAAGCGAACTCCACCAAGAACAAAAAGCAACATTATAACAATGTTAATCCCGGTTTCTGAACAAAACAACCAATCTACAAGTGTGTAAGAGCCCTAAAGCAGCTTTACAAAACGTGCGCGATATTACATTGCTTTTTCTGATTTCAGTTGTATATCAAACACTAAAATAAAATGGCCTCTTCATTTTTCCCATAGCTGTATATAATAAGTATTAATTAATGCAAAACGATTACCTTCAGTAAAGGGAAGCACTTCATGAGGCGAAACAAACTTATGGAAGGTGTCCTCTTCATTGGGAAACTACAAAAACAAACATGCCAAGTTAAACCTGTAAACCTGCATTTGTGTGATCTGCTGTAGTTTCTGTAAAGTGTGTGTTGAGGCCTGCAGACCTGCGGCGAGAGCTTGAACATGGGCGCGCAGACAATCAGAGGAGTGGAGTGGTGTTTGGCCGCCAGAGCCAGTGTGTGTGTGCCGTTGACCGCCCGCAGGCCTCCGTTCGCCAGCACCGTCTGTGTGCCGATGATCACCTGCACAACACACATTTTAGCGAAACAACAGAGGAAGCCACTTAATCAGGTATTTATTTACCACATTACAATCAAGCAAACTGAAGTCTATCACTAATATGGAGTAGAAAGGCATACAATGTGTTTAGTTGTTCTGTTGGGTTTATCAGGACATTAAAGCTTCCATGAATTTAAAATAATTTTAGATGTTAGGATAAGTGTGTTAGTCTTAAGGATATCTATAAGCTAGTGTGCTCCAAAGTGTGTGCGAGACGACATTCACATTTAGAAGACGTTATAAACATCCAAAGCTTGCTGTTTGCCACTTCCACCCAAATGGATCAATGATTTTGTCCTACGTCACCTTGTACTTTAGTTTCTCATCAAATCTTACGACCAATCAAATGCTCTCTAGTTTCTGACATGCCCCGCCCACTACTCATTTGCTTTTCATTTGATACGTTTGAGCTCAACCACAAAAATTAAACGCTATTGGCTGTTTTTTTAAAGGGGAGGAGCTACTGTATGTCCCGCCCTCTCTCCATGTATCAGTTGAGATTACGCAAGACATCGAATAAAAAAAATGCACATTTCAAAGCCCTTCCCGGGACCTTTAAGAACATTTAATTTCACCTTATTGACTCTTGACATTACAGCAAAGATGGCGGCGTCTGGGATGACCGTTGTTTCGATGTCCTCTTTGGACAGACTTGTGGCCATTTCATGCCCCTGATAGACAAAGAGGAGTTTAGTCAAGTTTAGTTTTTTTTTCCAGGACCTTAAAACTTACACCACCAATTAATACACTTGCTTAAAATAAATAGTTATTTATAATGACAGTACTTTATACTTTTTTTTAAATACTAAATTATAATAATGTACTTAGTACTCATTAATAATTGTAATAGTAAAAAACTGCTATTTATTAAATATTATTCAGCAATATTGTATGCAATACATATCGATATAAAACTAGAATAAAAAGAAATGGTCATTACATTGCATTATTTATAATTAATAAAGTGTGTATTAAAAATAGTCAAATGTATTTATTAATGACAAACGTATTATTATTTTTTTTATTATTACAGTATGCATTGTTAATATTAAACATTTAACAGATTATGCAAGTAATATATATTTTTTTATTAACCAGTTATACATTTTAATAATTTTATCATCATTTATTAATAAATATGGAATGGCAAATGAATGAGTTGAACTAAATACTGAATATTAAATACTTAATATTTTAAATGTTTAATATTATTGCACATGTTAGCATTATATTAAATAATTATTAAACAATAGTACTCGTTTAATAATACCAACAACAATACAATGCTGCATTTAAGTTTAATTACTATTTAACAAGTTATTTTAAATGTTATTAAATATTTAATATTATGATATTATTATAAAGTACACTGTTGTCCAATGACGGTGTTGTTCACTCATGGCTGCCTGTTGGTAAAGTCTAGATGGGATACAGCTGCGGACACTTCAATATAGCATAATTTATGTGACACTGTGCAACAATAATTCATATTTTTACATTACTGTGAGGGTTGGGGTGAGGAAAGGCATTAATAAAATAAAATCCAATGGGCAATTTAACAAATAATATAAATAATAATCTGTATATTTACTGTTGTTACATTACTGTGATGGTTGGGGTAGACATTAATAAAATACAATTAATGAGTAATTTAATAAAATAATTCCCGTTAACTTTCGACCGCAGCTGTATCCCTTCCAACAACAACCCTGCTGGTTTGCCAGTAATGTGAGAATTACTAGTGTTTTTCCACAATGACCATGATAAACAAGCACTCACTAGACAGAAAGGCGCACACTCCGCTACGATGACGTGGAACTTGCGTTTGCGCGCCGCGTCTTTCAGGAAAGCTTCCACGGTCCTGGAGCGGCCGATGGTCATGATGACCTCATTGGAGTGAATGTGCTCCAGCGCCTGCATGGAGATGTTGTCTGTGGTGCCCTCTGAAAACACAAACACCACGTTAACACTAGACATCAGCGCAATGTTTACTTCAGTAAAGTAAAAAAAAATCCAAGTATCAATATTCTTTCTGACTGTTTTTTTGGGTGGAATACTTTAACTTAAAGGGGTAGTTCATCCAATAAATAAATAAATTATATATATATATATATATATATATAGCTGTAGAAAACTACAATACTTTACACAACTGGGTTTGCATATATTCTCCTAATGATATATATATATATATATATATATATATATATATATATATATATATATGGGATGTTTTGTGTTGTAGCCCACATTTTTTTTAATTACTGCGGTAGTAGTATAGTGTTTTTGAACCATATTAAGTGTATTATACTATGCATATTATAGCATTTACTCTTTGTTAATGAATGCTACAGCATACTGTAGTATTGACTATAGTGAACTGATAAACTAATAACTACAGTAGTGTACTTTAGTTTTTACTACAG
>CAIGQW010001014.1:2225345-2236333 GCA_903798125.1 Danio choprae
ACACACACACACACACACACACACACACACACACACACACACACACAATGCATTTAATTATATCTATATATATTCAAATGAAAATTCTAATTAATTTTCTTTTTAAATCTTTATATTTGCTATAAGCTATCCAATTTGCCACTGTGAGCAATTCTCAGCAAGGCATTTTGAGTCATGAGAAGTACAATAACAGTAAGTATGATATTGTATTTTTAATAAACAGTATATAAGGCAAAAACACATTTTTATGTTGCACTGAGCCATAAATCTCCATTTCAGAAGCGCTAACAAACGTCGGTTTTGTTCATGTCTACATTTTGAATGATCTACATTCGTTCATGTCTACATTTATTCATGTCTACATTTGTTCATGTCTACATTTTGAATGATCTACATTTGTTCATGTCTACATTTATTCATTTTGAATTATTTAGATTAAACGTTTTTTAAAGAGGTATTGGTTCATATATAATTTGGCTGATTATATGCAACATTTTATTTAACAGAACTTAATATTTATTTATTTGCTTTTTAAAAAAAAGTATTTTCTGAATTATGGAGTAATAAAAAAAGATTGTTAAAATTAACTGTAAAAACCTCGAATAAATAGAAAAAGAAACAAGAATTTTAAACTTAACTTCATCCAGTGTGTATATATATATATATTGTTTGGTAGGAATGTATGCAAATTTGCATATATTAAAAAAAGCATAATCTGCATATTTAAATATATTCATTCATTCGTTTTCTTTCAGATTAGTCCCTTTATTCATCAGGGGCCGTGACAGCGGAATGAACCACCAACTTATCCAGCAAATGTTTTACACAGCGGATGCCCTTCTGTACCCAATACTGGGAAACACCCATATATTCAGTGCACCTATAGCGCATGTCTTTGGACTGTGGGGGAAACCGGAGCACCCGGAGGAAACCCACACCAACACGAGGAGAACATGCAAACTCCACACAGAAATGCCAACTGACCCAGCCGGGAACAAGTGACCTTCTTGCTGTGAGGTGCTAGCCACTACACCACCGTGCCGCCCCTAGGTAAATATGTTTTAGAGTACAAAAATATTTGCAATTCTTTATGTAATAAGTGCAAATATGGTGACTATATTAGTCTTTTTTACTTAATTACACCTGCAGAGTCTCACTTTAATATTCTTTCTATTTATCTAACATCACTAAATCCCAATCATTTAATGCAGCCACCAAGATTGAAGGTAGCAAATTCAACCCACAATCTAGCCAAATGCAAAGGAACAAAGTTTTAGGATCCTGAAAAATGACTTCCCAATATATCTACTTTATTATTCTCAAATAATCATCAACTATCATCCTTTTCTATAACCACTCATATGTAAAGATGAAAGAAACACATATAGAAGTCTAACATGTGCAGATGCAGAATGAAATCAGTCTTTTGCTGCAAGACACACTTTTTTTCCTTTGCAAGCACCTCAATATTAGTGTCTTGCCACAAACACAGTATCAAACTTTTATTTAGGCCGCTTTGTGGGGAAATAGGGGAAATAAAATGAGTTTTCCTGACAGACAGTGTATGTGTACAGTCCGTCTGTTCAGGTTCAGCTTTTTTGATTAGTCAGCATGTGCCATTGCTGATGATTCAGTCGGCCCAAGTAAAGTTCTGCCCAGGACATCCTCTTTTCGCCATGATTCAGGTTGCAGGTTTTTTTTATTTAGCATATAGTGAAGTCTGTATAGGCTTCCGGATGTCTGGTGTTGAATCTGACTATTTAAATCCAGAAGCCATTGATTCAGTGCGTAAAATGTCCTATAGCGTCGATTAAATAAAAATTTTATTCTTTAATACAGACAAACACAACAACTATCATGCAAAGACATTATGAACCCACCTAGCAAACAAAATAATTTACAATATATCAATTTGCATCCATTAACTCTTGTGTATTGTTCAAATTGACTACCCTTTCGTTATATTTGTGCCCCAGTGACTTCCATTCTAACCAGATGATTGATTGCTAAGCCTTGACACCATATAATCATGCATTCGTGATTGTTGGTGGTTTTCCCTGTTGGGAAGAGGTACAATTTGTCATTTGTACTGTTGATCATCAGTTGGCAATCAATTGGCATCAAAAGACTCATGAACACCTTCATCAGTTGGATCAGCTGTGTTTGATCAGGGTTGGAGCAAAACTGCAGAGCTGCGGCCCTCCAGGAGTTAAGTTTGAGAGCTATGGTGTAAATAGTGCATTAGGCATGGGATGATAACCGTTTTCAAGGTATACCGTCGTTTGGAAAAGACAAAGGCATTAAAACCACCAAAATCTTCTACGGTGTGTCAGATTTATTTATTTTTTAACATTTTTGTTTGTTTTTAAGGACAACAGTATCTCCAGCAGAAAATATATTCAATAGATGCCATATTAAATTGTAAAGAAATCTGTGTTTGAAACTAATGAAGGCAGCAGAAGTCAGTGATTCATATGAATTATGAATGAATCTGTTCCAAAATACTTTAAGTGTTTCTCAAAATAAAATATATTGTGTTTCATGGGGGGAAAGTTAGTAGTTTTTAACACAGACATTTAAAAAGATCATATTTTAGAGTGGTAATCACAATACTGTGAAACTGTGATGTTTTTATCCAAGGTTATCATACCGGCAGAATCGTATACCGGTCCATGCCTATAGTGCATAAATAAGTCCTAATTTCTTCATGTTCATCGTGCATTTTCCTTTCCGAGTGCATCATATTTCCAGAATGGGAAATGGGTTTTTATTTGGAGCAATGTCTGGTTGCTCGTGTATCATTATCTTGGGTTTATTAATATGACTCTGAAATGCAGAAGTGTTGCGTTGGGGATTCTGAATGTGAAAGTTCTGCCATTGAAGGAGGAATAAGTTCATTATTAATAAGTCATTTGCGCTATTAGAAAGCTTCTCGTTTTGTGCTGTACATCTTTAATAATAGCCACGTACTGATGTTGACATGTATGATATTTAATTGTCCAGGTCTGTGCTGAATCCTGATGACTCCCCTGATGATACAGTGTCGCTGTCGGACAGTAAATGTGGAAGAGGAAGTGTGTGTCTGTGTGTAAGAGGTGAGACACAGAGGTGATTGTGTCTGCGGTTTGTCTACGCATTTCAGTGGATGCCAGATTATCCAGGATTTGGGTTATTGGTGGAGTAATTCTGCACTATAAATATTTCAAACGTTTATTTTTGTTGTTGTTGTTGTTTACAGCAATGCCATAGAATAGCCTTTTTGATTCTCGAAAGAATATTTTGGGAAATATATTCATTCATTTTCCTTCATCTTAGTCTCTTATTTATAAGGGGTCGCCACAATGGAATGAACCGCCAACTATTCCAGAATATGTTTTACGCAGCAGATGCCCTTCCAGCCGCAACCCAATACTAGAAAACACCCATACACACACACACACACACACACACACTACGGCCAATTTAATTTATTAAATTCACCTATACCGCATGTCTTTGGACTGTGGGAGAAACTAGAGCACCCGGAGGAAACCCACGCCAACACGGGGAGAACATGCAAACGCCACACAGACCCAGCCGGGACTCGAACCAGCGACCTTCTTGCTGTGAGGCGGCAGTGCTAGCCACTGAGCCACTGTGCCTCCTCTATTTTAGCAAATAATTCGGTAAACTTTCTAATAATAATCCATGTTACTTAATGTATTTACTAACATTGAATAATCCGGTACAACATTTATTAATCATAGTTCAACATTACCTAATGCATTATTAAAATCCAAAGTTGTGCTTGTTAACATTAGTTAATGCAAATAACTTAAAAAAAAACATTAACTAACATGAATAAATACCATAATAAATGAATGACTAATAGTTTGTTCATGTTAGTAAACACATGAACTAATGGACCATTATTTTAAAGTGTAACCAATAGTTCTTACAAAAGTGATTTCATTCCTAACCCCTGAACTCTTTATTTAATTGCATATTGGTGACTATGAGGGTAATTGATGAATAATTAATAAGTAAGATTTCCACTGATGTATGGTTTGTTAGGATAGGACAATATTTAGCTTATTGCAGTATATTGCTTATAATTTTTAACTATTGAAAATCTGGAGTCTGAGCAATATGTAGCAATAAAAAAATGATAATTTTCACTCATAAAATGTATTGTTGGCTATTTAAACAAATATACCCGTGCAGCTTAACACTTTTTGTGGTCACTATTATTGTCTAAACCTAAACTTATCTTGACTATATAAAATATGTCTTGACTTATCTTATCTCTAAAACTTACCTTGACTATATTCCTTCAACTTAGTCCCTTTATTCATCAGGGGTCGCCACAGCGGAATGAACCGGCAACTTATCCAGCATATGTTTTACACAGCGGATGGCCCTCCAGCTGCAACCCAGTACTGGGAAACATCCATACTCACTCATTCACACACATACACTACAGCCAATTTATCTTATTCAATTCACCTATACTGCATGTCTTTGGACTTGTGGGGGAAACCGGAGCACCCGGAGGAAACCCACGCGAACACGAGGAGAACATGCAAACTCCACACAGAAATGCCAACTGACTCAGCCGGGACTTGAACCAGTGACCTTCTTGCTGTGAGGCAACAGTGCTAACCACTGAGCCTAATGAAAGAATAGTTTTTTTCCATTAACAAAACTGTTTTGGGATGGATTATTTCATAGATGTTATATGTTCCGGGCCATAAAGAACCTTTATTTTTTCAAAAAACATGACATGATTTTTTTAATATATTGCTAACTTTTCCATATAGTGGAAAGCAAAATGAAAGAACAACATTAAATATCCTAAATTTCAAGGTTCCTGTTTGGTCCTATTTGAAGTTCTCTGAACAGAATTAAAAGAGCAGCTTTGTTAAGTACTGAATGAGTTACAGTCTGAAGCACAGTTTAAAAATCACACAAATCTGAAAAACAACATTGATTAAACACTAGAAAACACTTGTAGATTTCTCGCAGTGATTGTAAAAGTGAGTAAAACCTGTTGCCTTATAATTATGAGTAAATACAGTGTGTTACCTTATAATGTTGAGGAGATTTTTTTAAGTTTAGTGCATATACACTACCGGTCAAAAGTTTGGGGTCAGGTTTTTTTTTTTAAAGAAAATTATTCTGTTCATCAAGGTGGCATTTATTAAATGTAATTTTTAAAAAAAATATTTATTAAATTTTAAATAACTACTTTCTTATTGTATTTTGTTTAAATGTATTACTCCAGTCATTATTGCCTTTATTACTATTACCATAAATAATTATAATAATACTAATAATAATATTAGAGTGATTTCTGAATGATCATGTGACTCTGAAGACTGGAGTAATGAAGCTGAAAATTCATCTTTAAAATAATCTTTATTAAATGAAATTATAAACTACTTTTGAACAGTTATTTTATAGTGCAAGAACACTTCACAATTGTACAATTTGTACTGTATTTTTGATGAAATGAATGCAGCCCTGGTGAGCTTATTTTAAAACATTTAAAAGTCCTACTGACCCCAAACTTTTGACCGGTAGTCTATATGTCTATAACTATAAAGATTACATTAAGTCAACTCAACAGTTCCAAGTTACAATAGGTTTGCTAGCTTTTTTAAAGTAAAGTCAGCTTGTCATGTTGAAGGCAATATACAAGCGCAGCCCTTTAGAGGACATTTCTGGTTAATGATGTCACACAATTGAGCAGTATTTTGGAATAGATGTGTGAATGCTGCTCTTCTGGAAAAAATAGGGAATGTTTCTGCCTGTGTGACAGAATCAAAAGGCCAGACTAACATGTGCTGAGGAGAATGTTGTGTGGACACAAAACTGGGCCAGAAATCACTTCAAAGATGAGAGCATATTTGAGTCCAATGAGAAACATGTTCATTGTCAAACCTGAAAAACTGAATGAAAGTGTGTGCAGAGGTCAATAAAGGTGGAGGAGGTGAAGTGTCTCGGTCTGGTGGGGTTTTCTGCAGTCTATTAAAGCTCAAATGTGTCTTCACTCAAACAAATACTGCTTATATAAAGTATTTATTTAAAACGGGTTTAAAAATCAATTTTTGGCAACAACTTGGTTGTTTTATGTTCAATCCACTTAAATTTGTAAAAACAATTAACTTAATCGATTTGCGTTTGGACGACATGAATGAATTGTGTGGAAGCCAGCATTATTTACAGTCTTCTTGGCATTATAGCAGATACCAAAAGCTGTATTTGTTTTGGACATATATAACAATTTTCCATGTCTTAATGAAACTTAGTGTCTACCTGTAGACAATCATACAAACTTATGAATACTAGTAGATATATAATTAGTTATAAAAATATGATGTATACAATATGAATATGGTATAACATCCAGCTGTAGAGGCGACTTGGTGGCTCAGTGGTTAGCACTGTCGCCTCACAGCAAGAAGGTCGCTGGTTCGAGTCCCGGCTGGGCCAGTTGGCATTTCTGTGTGGAGTTTGCATGTTCTCCCCGTGTTGGCGTGGGTTTCTTCTTGGTGCTCCGGTTTCCCCCACAGTCCAAAGACTTGCGCTATAGGTGAATTGAGGAAACTAAATTGGCCGTAGTGTATGTGTGTGCATGTGAGAGTGTATGAGTGTTTCCCAGTACTGTTCATTCCACTGTGGTGACCCCTGAAAATAAGGGACTAAGCCGAGGGAAAATTAATGAATCTAGCTGTAGAAGAACCCAGATACAATTAGTTACATGAGATTGGTTTACTTATAATATTAAGGGCCAAAACTGACGCAGCTCCATACTCCACATGGTAGGTAGCAGTATTGCACATTAAGGTTGTCGAGTCTGTTGCAAAGCACTTGCAAATCAAGCAGAACAGCGCCATTTTACCTTTGTAGCTGGCTAAGCTTTGTGGATTGCAACTGCAGTGCATTGTTGAGCACATTTACAGCAGCAAAGGTTAAATCACTGTAAATTAAAGGCTTGTTCACCCCAACCAATTAAGATTTCATCATTTACTCGCGCTCAACAGGTTCTAAACAATTAGGAATCTTTTTCTTCTGTTCTGATTCTGAATAATGCTGGAGAAAGCAGCCATTGACATCTCCATAGTAGGAACAACAAATACTGCAAATCAATTACATTTTTCCCCACCAACGTTCATTCATTTTCCTTCGGCTTAGTCCCTTATATATCAGGGGTCGCCACAGCGGAATGAACCGCCAACTATTCCAGCATATGTTTTACGCAGCGGATGCCCTTGCAGCCGCAACCTAGTACTGGGAAACACCCATATACTCTCACATGCACACACATACACTACAGCCAATTTAGTTTCTTCAATTCACCTATAACGCATATCTTTGGACTGTGGGGGAAACCAGAGCACCAGGAGGAAACCAACGCCAACATGGGGCGCCAAGTCCACACAGAAATGCCCACTGACCCAGCCGGAAATCGAACCAGCGACTTTCTTACTCAAAGGCGACAGTGCTAACCACTGAGCTAACGTGCCCCCCATCCCCCCAACATTATTCAGCACGTTTTCCTTTGTGTTCAACAGAAGAAGAAAAAATCTAATATGTTTGGAACGAGTGAAGGATGAGTAAATGATGGCAGAACTTGCATCCCTTTAAGCAGTAAACTGTGCAAGAGGATGAACATGAAAATGTATATATGTCTTTTGTGTTATTACTGTCCAAAAGCTAGTTACTACTAACCAATACAAGTAAACAAGTTACCTACACAAAGTATTAGTTAGCTGTACCTACTCAAAGTTGGTCAACTAATTCTTAAATTTGAGGCAAATCAGTTTCCACATGTTTTCTAAGCTCAACTTGTTACTTTTTACAGTGTATTTTAATGCATTTTAATCCCCAAGCACCACAGTTGCAGTTAAATATCTTCTTTTAATGTACTGAAGAAACGCCGTCAGCATCTTGTGTGTCCTGAGGGTGAGTAAATCAACAGCACATTTTCATATTTGGGTGAACGATTCCTTTGAAGAAAGGGTGTGAGAACGTCAGTTATTAACGTACGTACAGCTCTGACGAGTTTGCCAACACCTCGCTGAAATTTCACTGAGCATTTATAAGAAACTGAAAGCAACTTGTGTTGAAAAGCATAATTTATGTAATCTGTAGTCGAATCCTTTAATATAGTATTTACACTTTTAATTAAAGCAAAAGATGTCTGAAAGTTATTAATAATATAATGGTGTCTGTATCTGTGCTCAGTTGATGCATGTTGCATAGCCAAAACACACACACACACACACACACACACACACACACACACACACACACACACACACACGCACGAATTGAGTCTCCCTCAGGTGTTTTCGCAGAGAAACCACAGATGCACTTCACACCTGCATTCAAAACCCCAAACCGTCAGTATTTTATCTTCATTTTTAGTGCTATATATCTTTTTGGCTTTTGAGATGTCTCTATGAACTACATGCCAGTTATTTGACTGATTTTAATTGAAGACTGCATTCCATATTCAATCATTTATCAGACTTTAATATAAACATCTTGATTATTTACAGTGCTTAGCATGAATGAGTTCACCCACTACAGATCACACTTTTAAATTCATATTCCATAGGATGCTTTACAGTATTATATATGTGCATATACATTAGATTAGTCAGTACCAAAGCCAAAACTGGAGCTAATCTAACAACATAACTTAAGATAACCACAATTACTGAAAAATATTAAAGAAAATGAATAAAGAGGAAGAAATCGAGAGAAACATTATATTTTGTTGAAATTCTGTATATTGTATTTATTTATTTTTTGAATTTAAGTTTATTATCTTTCTATTCCTAAAGGTATTTGATGACCAAACTCTTATTTTAATAAATATAACTTTAATAAAACAGTTTTGTTAAAATCCACCATATTAAGGATCAAATATTCATTTTCAAAAGGGTTATACTTATTTATCCTGTGCACTGTGTATGTTTTAATTAGCTGTATTTATTGCATATAGGCTGTAAAAATAAATGTACAAATAAATGAAAAAAGTTGCACAAAATCAACCAAAATGTTTCATCAAACTGTATTTTATAAAAAAATAAACAAATGATACATTATCTAATCTAGATGTTTAAATAAAAATCTAATAAAGAACCGTCTGAAAGTCAAACTAATTACCTTGCTGACATTCATTTTCTAGAAGCTTTGAAACTGTTGAAACTGAGTTTAATTTGCAGTGAAAGTTTGCCTAAACTGTTTAAAAAGTGCTGGGTTTGTTGTTAGCCAACTTTGGGTCAAATATGGACAAACCCAGTGTTGGGTTAATTTGTTTTTCCATTCAGTTTAAATGACACTTATTAAGCCAAACGTTGGATTAGGACAACCCAGTATTTTAAAAGAAATTAAAAAACCTATAGTTAGCAGAAACAAATGCGGTGATGTAGCATAAATGAAATACATCTTTTTAAAACAAATACATCATGAATGTTTTCAACTTTACAGGTAGATACACTGTAAAACTGCTGGGTTCCACACAATTACCTCATGTTGTCCCAACACAAATCAATTAAGTGTTTAACCGTTTTTACAAATTTAAGTGGATTGAAGATAAAATAATTAAGTTGTCCCAAAAAACCCCCACAAAATAATTGTTTCAACTCATTTTAAATAAGTAGTTTGAACAAGCAGCAAAAGTCATTTTTAAGTCTATTCATGATAATTAATCGAAACTAGGTCATTTATCTAACCTCTCTCAGGATGCCCGTCTAATTCCACTCGTTTGTCAGTTCTGTCGTCTAACAGAAACTCGAGGTTTCCTGAAACTTCTCTTACTAATGAGGTAAACAGATAAAATCGTGTGTTTATGTTTTGGTGGGATATCCCGCTCAGGAAGTCCCGAGCTGCTCTGTTGTGTGTTGTTCGGTTGCTATGGGCGGGGCTTAGCGCTCCTTTTTATTTTTGTAACGTCTGCTGGCGTCACTCGGTGGAGAGTTCCGCATTCCAGGGCGCTCGGAGGTACATAAACGCGCTGATGCAACGGGAACAAACGCACAACCGAGCTGAACGGACGAACAGCCGCAAACTCTCAGCACAAAACAAGTAAGTCTGTTTTCTTTTCTGCTGTCATTTCAATGCTGAACACATTTGAGAGTTGAAATCAGTCGGGCTCAATTAAAGGTCGAACGTATATGGATACATAAACTGCTGCACTTTGTATTAGATTTACACAAGGACACTGACAGTGAGGTGATATGAAGTATATGAAATGAATAATGCATGACTGGTGTCTTGAATGTGTGTGTTTTTTTAAATAGCAGGGTATTTGCTGCACACTGAAGTACATTATGTACTGTAGGCTTTCAATTTTCAGCCTTGAATAGGTCTTTGAATAGCATGAATTATTATTGGAGATAGTAATATGTTTAAGCATTGTAAGAGGGTTGCAATGTTTATTAAAGTTATTCATGAAAGTTTAGCATTTTAGACCAGGGGTCCCAGGATGGCGGAGGGATTGATAGTTTTGATATGGTAGTCCATATTTTACATGCTCCATCCAAAGCTATTATGTAACAACATGTTCATATGCTAATGTTTTTATCCATGCATTGTTAACATGTTATAGATGTACATGTATAGATGAACAAATGCAAAACCTCTGAACACTTTTACAATTACTGATTAGTTACAGCACCTAATACATATAATTACATATAATTTGGTGCAGGGTTTACTTTGAATCAGTTTTCATTAAAAAAATGTTTGTAAATTTCACAAACAATTGCAAATAACACTGAATGCAAAAGACTAAAATAGTATTAAAAACATACTTAAAGCATAAAACATACTCAAAATACACACAAATTCGACAAATGTTTTTTATAGTCTATAATTTTAACATTAATGTAAATGTATATATGAAATATATATATATATATATATATATAAATATATATATATATATCAATATTTTTTTTTTTTTTTTTTTTTTTTTTTTTTTTTTTTTTTTT
>CAIGQW010001014.1:2274262-2291117 GCA_903798125.1 Danio choprae
GTGACCTGGGTGTTTCGAATCACCTTAGTCACGTGACCTGGGTGTTTTGAATCACCTTAGTCACGTGACCTGGGTGTTTCGAATCACCTTACTCACCTGACCTGGGTGTTTCGGATCATGCTTTGGTGCAGTGTTTAGAAACATTTGTGCTTCGGGATCTCAACACTGTGTCGAAATGTCAGTTTCACGTCAGCCATCCTTACTGAAAAGGAGGTGTGTTAAGGTGCATTGTTGACGCTTCACTATTTTGAGGAGACTCAAATAGATTGACCACCACTGAACAACTGAAAATTGGTCTAAAGTCAATGGCACAGCGTATTTATTTGTTATTTAAAGAGCGTGTTAGTGTTATGTGCCTATGCGGGTCAAAATGTGTGTACACATTGCTTAATACACACACAGCGATGTACAGCAGTACACGAATAACCTTAAATATGAACAATTAAAGGATTAAAATGTGAAAAAAAACATTAACGTCTACATAAATATAAAAATGCTACCTCCTCCCATGCCTTCTTCACCTTGAGGAGCTTTGGTTGAATCTGACTCTGTTGTAGTCAGTTTATTCATGACAATTTACATTTGCTTAGCGTTGTTATTATTATTAGTATTTATTCATTCATTCATTTTCTTTTCAGCTTAGTCCCTTTATTAATCTGGGGTCGGCACAGCGGAATGAACCGCCAACTTATCCAGCATATGTTTTACGCAGCGGATGCCCTTCCAGCTTCAACCCATCACTGGGAAACATCCACACACACTCATTCACACACATACACTACGGACAATTTAGCTTACCCAATTCACCTATAGCACGTCTTTGGAATTGTGGGGGAAACCGGAGCACCCGGAGGAAACCCACGCAAACATGGGGAGAACATGAAAACTCATTATTAATATCTATTATATGCATATTATAATTAGTTTTTAGCATTTTTTGTTTAGATTTGTCCATCTGTTGGGTTTTAGAGACATATGCATCACTATATAGGGGCATAGGAATAGGAAGTGTGTTTGGATATAACTGTTTGGATATAATTGTTTTTGTTCATTTATTAGATTGCTGGTAATTAGAATTGAGTTTAGAAATAGTTTATTTACTTTTCATTCATTCATGTATTTTCCTTCGGTTTAGTCCCTTATTTATCAGGGGTCACTACAGCAGAATGAACAGCCAAGTAATCCAGCATTTGGGACACACTAATGCTTTTTCCGAATAATATTTGGGATAAATGGTATGTGAATTGGGACACAGTAAATGGGAAAAAAGCAAACAACATTTATCAAAATATCTTCTTTTCAACAGAAGAAACCCACATAGGTTTTGAATAACTGAAGATAATTACATTTGTTTGGGTGAACTACCCCTTTAACAACATCACCATACATTATAAACTGTTGAGCAAAACACCTACAGTGTGAGTCGTTCAACCAATCACAAGCCAAAGAGTTCTTGCCTCATTAATTATTCATATTCTCTGCACAGTCACAGAAGTTTCTGCATGCTTTGTTTCAGCGCCTGAAAGGAAAGAAAGATGTTGCCAATATTCTCTATATTGAATAAGCAGTTGTAGTTCGCAACAGTCAGCCTCTGGAAGTAAAACCTCCACTCATTTTCTTCAAATGAAAATTAATCTTTAACAACAACTCATAAACTTTTAAAGTCAGCCCTGTTGTGAGCTTTGAGTTTGTAATTGTTTGTATATGTATTTGTTCAACCAGTTTGTGTTAATTTAACTTATTTTAAACAATAATCATGTTTAATAGTGGGAAAACTACATAACGCATCATGCTGTATTGGAATTTCCACCAATCAGAGAGTTGAAGAGCAAAGCGTGGAGCTCCGCCCACTCTCATAAACCACCATATACATGCATATTTTGCAGTGAACTTGAAATATATGATTTATATAAATACAACCATTTTTTATGTAGTTTCATACATTTTAATTAGATTGTGCCATATGCAAAGACTTATTTAATGCAATCTTTTAAAATAGGTTGTGTGCCTGTTCAGGTCATAAATGTTATTGATCTCATGAATATGTAAATGAGAACACTTAGATTTACAAATGTACAAAATCAATCATTAAGCAAATCATACTTACCCAAATCATACTACTTACTCATTAATTACTCAAACATTTTCACAATTGGATAAGAAGAAAAGGTTTACTGACCTATTCATCTTGTACATATGAAAATATGAACAGTGACAGTTTACACAGAGCCCTCTACAGTGTGTTATCAATCATAAAGCAAACTGTTTCATATCTTCAGTACAGACACTGAATATTTCTAATGAACTGCCTGAAAGATAAACTATAAGATCATATTAATATCATATGACAAACACTTTAACTGTTGGATAAGCAGTAAGTAACTGTTGGATAAAACATAAGTGCTGTGCCTGTTTGACCAATCAGCATAATTGATCTCATTAATATTTAAATAAGAATGCTAAAGTTTAACATTTGTACATTGTGACAACTTGAATTCGCAATATGCAGACTAATTGCTAATCCAATTACTAGACTAATTATTAGTTCATTACTGTCATAGAAATGAATGTAATGTATGATTACTGGGTTGTGTGTTTATTTGTAAACTGTGAGGACCTCTAGAGGACAAAACAATTCATGATCTCCCACATGAAAAAAATACTATAATAATCATAGTAAATACTGGTGTTTTGAATCATACTATAATAAGAATATATTAAACTGTGTATAGTACAGTATTTGCAACACGTTGTTAATGAATGCTGCAGCATACAGTAGGTAGGGTGAACTGAATGGATAAACTGTAATAAATACTGTAGTATACTTTAGTTTTTTACTACAGTAAACTCTGATGTATTGTAGTAAAATATATGCTATAGTTGTAAAAAAAACTACACACTAAAAAATGCTTGATTATTTTAACCCAATTGTGGGTGTAATTTGCACCAACTACTGGGTTAATTTTTTTAATTAAATTAATAGGAACAAATTTAACCCATTGTTTGGGTTAGTCCATATTTTACCCAATTTAAGTTGAAATAACCCAGCATTTCTTAGTGTAAAATATTGAATAATTTGATTATATAACTATTGTTGTGTTACCATAGCAACTATATAATCACCACACCAGATTTATGCATGTAGCCTACTTTACTACAGTATGGTTTTACTATAGTATTTGCTATAAATTACTATGGTAGCCTATATTTTCTATAGCATTTTAGACATTTCATCAAAGTAGTCCTAAAACTTAAATGCACATTAAACAATGTCAATATTGTTTTACAATAACAGTTATTAATATTTCTTAATTCATTATTTGTTATTATATATTAATAATACAATAACAATATTTTGATCCAATTGTTGACTAGCTGTATATTCCTACAAATATTACAAAGATTTTAATTTATAGTATATAAATATAGTATATAAATATATGCACAGTGGCGCAGTGGGTAGCATGTTCGCCTCACAGCAAGAAGGTCGCTGGTTCGAGCCTCGGCTGGGTCAGTTGGCGTTTCTGTGTGGAGTTTGCATGTTCTCCCTGTGTTGGCGTGGGTTTCCTCCGGGTGCTCCGGTTTCCCCCACAAGTCCAAAGACATGCGGTATAGGTGAATTGGGTAAGCTAAATTGTCCGTAGTGTATGAGTGTGAATGGGTGTGTATGGATGTTTCCCAGAGATGGGTTGCAGCTGGAAGGGCATCCGCTGCGTAAAACATATGCTGGATAAGTTGGCGGTTGATTCCGCTGTGGCGACCCCAGATTAATAAAGGGACTAAGCTGAAAAGAAAATGAATGAATGAATGAATGTATATATATATATATATAAATATAGTGTTTTTAAGCCATGCTATAGTAAATATCATTATACTCCATATATAGTATCTACAACTTTGTTAATGAATGCTACAGCATATAGTAGCATACTGTAATTGAGTAGTTTTTCTCAGGAATTGTAATTTACTAAGTAGTTTTAAAAATGTGTACTTTTACTTTCCCTTGAGTACATTTTGAGTGATGTATCGGTACTTTTACTCCACTACTTTCCTTCAAACTGCAGTCACTACTTTAGTTTTTCTTGTCTATGTGGATTGGCTGAGTAAAGAATTAATCCTGTGATTCTTGTCCAATCAAATCGCACATAGAAAAGTAAATCGCATCTCACTGAACTACCTCAAGACATGGGCACTTTATAAATGCAGCAAACCATTAGGAAGCATTAAAAGTGTCCAAAAAGACGTCCAAAATCTTTACAATCAATGACCCAGAGACTGTTTACTGTAGACTGTTTGTTACTGATGAGAAGATATTTTTAACTTAATATTGCATTGTTAATATAAAGGCTATCATTTATTAATTACACAATTAGATAAATATACAACTATATTTTTGATCCACTTTAAATGTTGACTATTTAGCTATTCTTCAGAGGTTTTACAAAGGTTTTCGCCGACCTACATCGTGTTATTATCGTCCTGTTTTCTGTTTGTGTTGTAGGAGAGTGAAAGCTTGGAGAAGGAAAACGCAGCGCTCAGGAAAGAGGTGAAGAGACTCACAGAAGAGGCCAAATATCTGTCGACCGTCCTGAGCAACCATGAGCCGTTGTGCACGGGCCTGAGCGGCGCGTCCCCGGAGCTGCTGTACGGCGCGCACCACGGAGCGTTCCACCAGCACATCAGCGTGCCGCACTACCCGCTCTGATTGCCAGACGGCGCTGGAGTCCCGCACAGAACCCGCCCAGTACTGCCAATGAACTTTGGTTGAGTTAAAAACCACGTACATAGTCATCATCATCAGCAGGCATCTAAGTGATCTTAAAAACCACTGAGTATCAAAGGAATAGAACAAAATCCTCCAGATGTATCGATTTTGTGACAATGATATTTTAGTTAGTTAAAATAAGTATTGAACAAGTTATATTTTTTTCCTGGTGAATACATTTCTGAAGGAGCTGTTGACATGAAATTGTACTAGATTTTTGGTGAAAACCCAAACAATCCGAACATAAAACAAAACTGAATAATTTATGTGTAATAACAATGCAATGACACAAGGAGAAAGTCCTGAACTACTGAAATGTATTTAATACTTTGTATAAAAGGTTGTTTTTTTTTGGTAAAAGGTTGATGAAAGTTTCAAGACTCCTCTTGTATGGAGAATGGAGCTGCATACATTGTTAAGGTGTGATTTTTATCTCAGACTTAAAAAGTATTCAAATCTTGATCTCGTTCTGTGGGTCTTGGCTGTCAACTCTGATCCTTAGTTCTCAATTGGATTCAGTTCAGGAGACTGGCTGGGCCATTCTAGCAGCTTTAATTTCTTTTCTAAAAGCAGTTGAGTTTTCTTGGCTTTATTTGGTATTATTGTCTTATAGAAATGTCCACATCTTGTAAGTTGTTTGGACTGAAGCAGCTTATTTAAATTTACACTGATGAGGGGCAGGGGTACTGATTAACTCCACGATAAAAAAATATCCATAAATTAGCATTTTTACATATTTTGTGATTCATGTTTTTATTTTCTCACAGTTATTTATGCTTTTGAATTGCATTACTCCTTTCAACAACTTTTAACCTTGAAAAGTAAAAAAAAAAAAAAAAGTTTAATAGTTTGCTGTGCTATATTGTCTGTGTTAGTGTTGTATATTACGCTACAAAAACCTTGTAATAAACTGTCAGTACAGTTTCTGTTATTTTATTTCTAAAGTCACTTTTTAAACTGTATAGTTGAATTTTAACATCAAACGTCGCAGAGATCAAGGTCCCATAATGCAATTCACAACCATAAATAAACCGAAAACACCTGTGAATCACAAACTACGGAGATTGGTAATGAACAGTTATATTTTTTTACAGTGTACTGAGAGATTTCAGCTGCTGTTTGGTCTTTCCATGATATTTTACACCTCCCTTTCTTCATGTGTTCAAAACTTTTCCCCTGTCATTTTATTTTATTACACATAACTTAATTTCTAAACGGGCAGCACGGTGGCGCAGTGGGTAGCGCTCTCGCCTCACAGCAAGAAGGTCGCTGGTTCGAGCCTCGACTGGGTCAGTTGGCATTTCTGTGTGGAGTTTGCATGTTCTCCCCGTGTTCGAGTGGGTTTCCTCCGGGTGCTCCGGTTTCCCCCACAAGTCCAAAGACATGCGGTATAGGTGAATTGGGTAAGCTAAATTGTTCGTAATGTGTGTGAATGAGTGTGTGTGGATGTTTCCCAGTGATGGGTTGCAGCTGGAAGGGCATCCGCTGCTTTAAGCATATGCTGGATAAGTTGGCGGTTCATTCCGCTGTGGCGACCCCAGATTAATAAAGGAACTAAGCCGAAAAGAAAATGATTGATTTAATAATTTCTAAACTAATTAGTTTTGTTGTCTTTGCATGTGTACTTAGAGATTTCAGCTGCTGTCTGGGCTTTCCACGCCTTTATACACCTCCCTTTCTTCATGTGTTCAAAACATTTCCCCCGTCATTTCATATTATTGCACATAATTTAACTGCTAAACTAATTCATTTTGTTGTCTTTGCATGTGTACTAAGACATTTCAGCTGCCGCCTGGGCTTTCCATGCCTTTTTACACCTCCCTTTCTTCATGTGTTCAAAACTTTTCCCTTCATTTTATTTTATCACATATAACTTAATTTCTAAACTAATTAGTTTTGTTGTCTTTGCATGTGTACTTAGAGATTTCAGCTGCTGTCTGGGCTTTCCATGGATTACTTTGGTATTAGTGACATCTTGTAAAAATTTCAAGTCATCAGCACCATTAGACATATATTTTTTGAGAAAAATGGTGACATGGTTAATTATTTTTTTACCCACTGTATATCATTTTTATTTTATTTTGTCTAAAGTTAGTTAATTATTCCCAACTCCTTGAACAAATCTCATGTCTGTATAATGCAAGCATATGTAGTGTTAAATGTTGGCTACTCGCAAAAGGTGCATGGCAATGACACAATGAATGTTTTCAGTTTAGATTTCATTACAAGCCAGTCTACTGATTCATATGATCGTCGAGTTTATTCTATTTCTGTGAAATGTTTTATGAGATGACTGGACTTAATTCTTAAGAAAATGATGTCGATTGTGTATCCTGTTCACATGTTTATGTGTGAATGTTTTTCTATTATGACTCATTTAAAATGTTGAATTGGTCAAACGTTCTGAATGTACTTTATACATGCAATTTTAGCGGATTGTTTTTATTCTGAACGCGTTGAGATATTCGAAAGTTGTACTAAAACTGCTGCATTTTATCTCAGTTGTGGAGGAGGGAAAAATTTGTATTCGTGATCTTCTGTGATCACCCGTGAAGTAAATACAACAATAAATATGAAAGATATTGACACAATTCATGTATTTGAATCATCTTTGCTTAAACTGCTGTTCAGGGGGAGATTTAGTGATTTGGGGGCCTTTGGTTTGGGTTTTCATTTTTGCCATAAACAGTGCAATATGCACCATTAGTATTTCCACTCACTGGCCACTTTATTTGGTTTCTGTTTGACTTCAGAACTGCCTTCATGCTTTGTGGCATAGATTCAACAAGAAACTGGAATTATTCCTCAGAGATTTTGGTCTATATTGACATGATAGCATCACACAGTTGCTGCAGATTTGTTGGCTGCACATCCATGATGCAAATCTCCCGTTCCACCACATCCCAAAGGTGCTCTATTGGATTGAGAGCTGGTGACTGTGGAGGCCATTTGAGTACAGTGAAGTCATTGTCATGTTCAAGAAACCAGTCTTAGATGATTCGCACTTTATGACATGGCGCGTTATCCTGCTGGAAGTAGCCATCAGAAGATGGGTACACTGTGGTCATAAAGGGATGGACATGGTCAGCGACAATACTCAGGTAGGCTGTGGCTTTGACACAATGCTCAATTGGTACTAATGGGCCCAAGTGTGCCAAGAAAATATCCCCCACACCATTACACCACCACCACCAGCATGAACCATTGGTACAAGGCAGGATGGAGCATTCTTCTATTGTCCAATTTTGTTAAGCCTGTGTGAATTGTAGCCTCAGTTTCCTGTTCATAGCTGACAGGAGCGGCACTCGGTGTGGTCTTTTGCTGCTGTAGCCCATCCGCCTCAAGGTTGGACATGTTGTGCATTCAGAAATGCTCTTCTGCATTCCTGTTGTAGCGAGTGGTTATTTGAGTTACTGTTGCCTTTCTATCAGCTTGAACCAGTCTGGCCATTCTCCTCTGACCTTTGGCATCAACAAGGCATTTGCACCCACAGAACTGCCGCTCACTGGATATTTTCTCTTTTTTGGACCATTCTCTGTAAAGCCTAGAGAGGGTTGTGCGTGAAAATCCCAGTAGATCAGCAGTTTCTGAAATACTCAGAGCAGCCCGTCTGGCACCAACAACCATGCCACGTTCAAAGTCATTAAAATCACCTTTTTTCCCATTCTGATGCTCGGTTTGAACTGCAGCAGATCATCTTGACCATGTCTACATGTCTAAATGCACTGAGTTGCTGCCATGTGATTGCGTAAAAAAAATAAATCCGTTAACGAGAAGTTGGACAAGCGTACCTAATAAAGTGGCCGGTGAGTGTATATTTATTTATTTTGCTGTCTTTTTCTTATATCACTCAATATACTTTTCTGTTTTATTATCTGGGCAAAATTTGTTTTTTTAAATGTAATAATTACAAAAAAAACTGTATTTGTTAGACTCACAATACAAAATTTGATATAAAACTTTATATATAATTTACAATTTGTACTTATGTATTTATTGGGGCCCCCTAAATTTCCTAGGGCCCTATGTGGCTGATCACCTGGCCTATTGGGTAAATCCACCCCTGTTTTAAAGTATTTTTATTCAATACAAATATCTACACATCAGTTTCTTATCATGTGATGCTTTCTGAGGAATTTAACAAAATTAAATGAGTTTGCAGTTAAAACAAAAACAAATATCTGAATTTGAATACATTATTTTTATGAGCCAATTTATTATTTTTGTTTATTTATTTATTTTTATATTAATTTATTTATATATTTTGATATTTATTATTTTAACCATGCATTAACTCCTGAACCGTAAAATTCCAATTACTCGTTACTTTTTCTTTATTCTGTTTTAAAATGTCTCTTAAAGGCTTATATTTTCCTGCAAAAACCCTGCATAAAACATTGTTATTTTCCGAAAGCAAAAGTATGTTTTTCCCCAATAAATGCTACGGTTTGGCAGATTCTCAAATGACAATCACTTTGGTCTTTCAATGACATTGTCAGAAATCATCATGTTATTCATTCATTTTCCTTCAGCTTAGTCCCTTTTTTCATCAGGGGTCACCACAGCGAATGAACCGCCAACTTATCCAGCATATGTTTTACACAGTGAATGCACTTCCAGCTGCAACCCACGTACTGGGAAACATCTATACACATTCATACACATTATGGCCAATTTAGTTTACTCAATTCACCTATAGCGCATGTCTTTGGACTGTGGGGGAAACTGGAGCCCCCGGAGGAAACCAACACCAACACGGGGAGAACATGCAAACTCCACAGAAATACCAACTGACCCAACCGGGACTCGAACCAGCAACCTTCTTGTTGTGAGGCGACACTGCTAACCACTGAGCCACCATGTCGCCCTCAGAAATTATTATATTATTATAGAAAAAGTTATTCAGTATCTAATAATACCCTAACCCACCATCCTATGTTCATATCATTTCCCTTTTTTTATTAACTATCACTTGTGTTTTGTTTAGTTTTTTGTTAACATTTTAAAATATACAAATTGCATTTTCAATTTACATGTTCAAAATGTTTTCTTTTTTCCAGATTTTTCTGAATTTTTTCATATAACAGTTATTTTTAAGTACTTTGTTTTATCAAACAATATTTGCTTATAGCATTTACTCGAAATTAGGGGTGTCCACTCTTGGTCCTGGATAGTTTAGCTCCAACCCAAATCAAACACACCTGAACCAGCTAATCAAGCTCTAACTAGATATACTAGAAACTTCCTGCCAGGTGTGTTGAAGCAAGTTGGAGCTAAACTCAGCAGGACACCGGCCCTCCAGGACTCCCCTGCTCTAAATCAAATACTCTGCTGCACTCTATGAATGACAATGAGAATAGCAATCCTAGAAAATGAAGACGGTTCTACAAAGAACATTTCCTTTGCACAAAAGCTTCTTTATAGTGGAAAAATGATTTTCTTCAGAATATTAAAATGGTTTTTGCTGGAAAATAAAAGTGTCTGAAAAGATATTTGATGATTAAAAATGTTTATTCTGTCTTAGCATTTCTGAAAAAAATAACTATTTTGCTACATTTTCTAAGAACTCTGACTCTTCTGCCGAAAATTGTAGCCATTTTAATTGGAGGAATCTGTAAAAGATGTTTCCAGGCAAGCAAAACCACTCTGTTTACATACATGAAACCTCAGAGAACTATGTGGGATTCTGCAATAAATAGTAAGTAGTGGGACGAGACCACCAGCTTGGCACAAATAACTAATATTTCGAAGAACACCTGTATGGAATTTTTATTATGATGTAACATTATAAAGGTGACAGTTCCCAGTTAATTTACTCAGGCCATCTAAAATGTACATGGGTGACTTGTTTTCTTTAGAAACGTATATACACAGTCGTGGCCAAAAGGTTTGAGAATTACATAAATATTAGAAATTGGAAAAGTTGCTGCTTAAGTTTTTATAATAGCAATGTGCATATACTCCAGAATGTTCTGAAGAGTGATCAGATGATCTGCATAGTCCTTCTTTGCCATGAAAATTAACTTAATCCTGAAAAAAACTTTCCAATGCATTTCATTGCTGTCATTAAAGGAGCTGCTGAGATCATTTCAGTAATCGTCTTGTTAACTCAGGTTGGAGTTGACGAGCACAAGGCTGGAGATCTGATTGGGTTAGAATGGCAGACTTGACATGTTAAAAGGAGGGTGATGCTTGAAATCATTGTTCTTCCATTGTTAACCATGGAGACCTGCAAAGAAACGCGTGCAGCCATCATTGCGCTGCATAAAAATGGCTTCACAGGCAAGGATATTGTGGCTACTAAGAGTGCTCCTAAATCAACAATTTATAGGATCATCAAGAACTTCAAGGAAAGAGGTTAAATTCTTGTTAAGAAGGCTTCAGGGCGTCCAAGAAAGTCCAGCAAGCACCAGGATTGTCTCCTAAAGAGGATTCAGCTGCGGGATCGGAGTGCCACCAGTGCAGAGCTTGCTCAGGAATGGCAGCAGGCAGGTGTGAGCACATCTGCACGCACAGTGAGGCGAAGACTTTTGGAAGATGGCCTGGTGTCAAGAAGGGCACCAAAGAAGCCACTTCTCTCCAAAAAAACATCAGGGACAGATTGATCTTCTGCAAAAAGTATGGCAAATGGACTGCTGAGGACTGGGGCAAAGTCATATTCTCAGATGAAGCCCCTTTCCGATTGTTTGGGGCATCTGGAAAAAGGCTTGTCTGGAGAAGAAAAGGTGAGTGTTACCATCAGTCCTGTGTCATGCCAACAGTAAAGCATCCTGAGACCATATATGTGTGGGGTTGCTTCTCATCCAAGGGAGTGGGCTCACTCACAATTTTAGCCAAAAACACAGCCATGAATAAAGAATGGTACCAAAACACCCTCCAACAGCAACTTCTTCCAACAATCCAACAACAGTTTGGTGAAGAACAATGCATTTTCCAGCACGATGGAGCACCGTGCCATAAGGCAAAAGTGATATCTAAGTGGCTCTGGGACCAAAACGTTGAAATTTTGTGTCCATGGCCTGGAAACTCCCCAGAGCTTAATCCCATTGATAACTTGTGGTCGGGTGGACAAACAAAAACCCACTAATTCTGACAAACTCCAAGAAGTGATTATGAGAGAATGGGTTGCTATCAGTCAGGATTTGGGGCAGCAGGAGAGAAACCCAGACTTCCCTCTCCCCAGACACTTCCTCCAGCTCCTCCGGGGGGATGCGAAGGAAACTCATTTCGGCCGCTTGTATCCGAGATCTTGTCTTTTCGGTCATGACCCAAAGCTCATGACCATAGGTGAGAGTAGGAACGTAGATTGACCGGTAAATTGAGAGCTTTGCCTTTCGGCTCAGCTCCTTCTTTACCACAACGAACCAGTACATCGACCGCATTACTGCTGCCGCTGCACCAATGAACAACTCGTGAACAAAACCACCTGGGGTAAGGACTTTCCTCCATCTTGAAGATGTATATAAATATTTACATATATATTATTTACATACATATTTATTATTTACAACATTGTTATCTTTAATTTACAGCCTTGGTTGAGTTTCTTGGACTGATTGTTTTGCTTCATAAGACTTCAGTGCGTCATCAACTGTCATGGTTTCTCTCAAACTCTCAAAATGCCACAGTTTCAACTGAAAACCTTAATTAAAGTTACAGTATTTATTTTTACCAATGCACATATTCAGAACAAACAAAGGAGTAGTGTGACACTGTGACTGACTGTGGAATCATGGGAGTTGTGGTCTTCATTACATCCTATACATCCTCTTGCCGAAATCTCACTAGTTAAAACTGCTTATTTCTCTGGATTTTAACATTTGGGATAATGTAAGTACACAATTCAGCAAAATATTTGTTTTAGTAATTTTTGGATATTTTAATGAGAAGAAAATCTTATATAATGTTCAAATACAAAAGAAAAAAAGGGGGCGGGGCATGTCTGATACTAGAGAGGTTTTGATTGGTCAAAAGATATGATAAGGTATGAGGCGACGTGAAAAAAACGATCCATTTAAGCGAAAGTGACAAACTGCAAGCTTTCGGTGTTTATATCAGTTTTATATTTTCTAAACATGAATTTTGAAGCACACTAGCTAATAGACATCCTTAAAACTAACTTCTAAACAATTTTATTTTAATTTCGCGAGACCTTTATCAGCACATTTTCATTTTTAGGTGAACTATCCCTTAAAATATCATCGTTACAAACTCAAACCATCCCTTAAAAGAATGATTTTGAATATTGATTGTATAAGAAAACAACATGAACAGTAACATAAACAGTATCCTTAAATATGTGGCTCATTCATTCGTTCATTTTCTTTTCGGCTTAGTCCCTTTATTAATCTGGGGTCGCCACAGTGGAATGAACCGCCAACTTATCCAGCATATGTTTTACGCAGCGAATGCCCTTCCAGCCACAACCCATCACTGGGAAACATCCATACACACTCATTCACACACATACACTACAGACAATTTAGCTTACCCAATTCAGCTATACCACATGTCTTTGGACTTGTGGGGGAAACCGGAGCACCCGGAGGAAACACACGCCAACACAGGGAGAACATGCAAACTCCACACAGAAATGCCAACTGACCCAGCCGAGGCTTGAACCAGCGACCTTCTTGCTGTGAGGCGATTGTGCTAGCCACTGTCACCGCGTCGCCCAATATGTGGCTCATTACAGCTTATTATAGAATGGAAAACTTAATGAGACAACACATTTGTGTAGCTCCCTCAGGTTTTATACTCACAAGAGAACGCGGTGTAGCAACCTGGAAAGAGCTGGGTTTGGTTACAGCAACAATGACTGAAAAAAGGGGAGAGCGAGAGAGAGAAAGAAATGACGTTTGTTGTTTAGTTTGTATACTGACTGCCTACATGAAGATTATTAGAGCACCTCCAATGACAGATAGACTACTTACCAAAACTGCACAAAGATGGAATATTTGCTTTTAATGGAGGGAGTAATTGTACATTTGGTTGATTTCAGTCTGTTTTGAATTAACAGCTGTTGTTTGTGCTCAGATGAACAGGCCACAGTAACAGGAGTGGACTAAAAACATCAAGTTTCCAACTGAATCAGGTAAGATGCTAATTGTTCATACGCTTTTCCATTTGTCAAACTTTTACATTTATACTAGTATTTCTTAATGTTATAAATATAATCAGAGTCAGTTCAAATTTGCAGTCATACGCACTATTTATACTGTGTTTAAAAATATGTAAAAGAGAATATGGCACAATGTACTGTTTTAGTATTAAGAAATGGTCACCATTGATGTTTACTGGTGTTTCAGCTGTAATTAGAATTTTTCCATTGCATTGTGATTTAGGTTTAGTAAATATATTTTTGTAAAGTCAATGGATAACACACTACAAAAAAATACTTTTATGTTTTTGTATTTTTATTTAGCTTAGTTTGTAGTTTGTATTTAGTTTAAAGCTTGACATATACTGGCACTGTTGTCCAGCAAAATATGTTCACAATTCTTCAGATAGCTCTGTTGTTGTTGTTATTGTTGTTGTTGTTGTTTTTGTGGACAAAAATTAACAGCATATGGGTCTAGTATAGCACGAGAATAAACATATATTTTCCTTGCCAAAATTGCATCAGGGTTAGGGTAGTGTTATGCTTAGATTGCTGGAGGTAACACTAACCTTGTCCTTACCCTGCTAAAATGGCTGCTAGATACAGTATACAGTAGTCATTCAACATTTGAAATGAATTTAACTTGTCCTAAAACTAGAATGGGTATTGTTCAATAGTTTTAGAACAACTTTGATTATAAGTTTTGATCCACTTCAAATGCTGACTATACTGTACACGTTACATTGATTTATTCTTAATTTTACCCATGTTTTATTTTTATAATATATCTTTATTTTAGGTTTATATATTTTTTTTTTATCTTATTTGCTCTTTTAGTGTATGTATGTAGTATCGGTTATCCAATTGCTGTGTTTTTATTTCATAATCATTTAGCCTTTAATTTATTTGTTTTGGTGTGTTTTGTAAACATGTTTGTCACATTTTCCCTGCTATATATTTGTTTGTGAAGCATACAATGTGTACATGCTTTGCCTATTATGTGAACTTTTTTAATAATTACATTATTTAGTAGGTTATTCTTAGTGTTTGTGTTATTGGTGGTGTTATAACTCATCATCATGTCGTTCCAATCCCCTGAGACCTTCGTTCATCTTCAGAACACAAATTAAGATACTTTAGATTAAATCTGAGAGCTCCCTCATCCTTCATAGACCAAAAACATTGGTTTAAAGCAATTTGTGTGCTTTCAGCCACAATTTTATCATAAAAGGCCATGTCCTCACATGCACGGGTATTTTTCCCAGCTTTCATTTTAAAAAAAAATCTCTGTAACATGAAAACGTCAAAATGCATTATGATGCATGTTGAGGGCACTCCGAACCAACAGGCGGCGATAATGACACTTTATGTTTGCTGGGTTCAAACAAACGAGTAGTGTCTGCAAACTGCAAGACAGGGGCGTAACATGAAGGGGGCGTAACTTGAAGTTATGGAGACCCCACATGTCAAAACTCTGTTGTCGGCAAGATGGCGCTGTACCCATCAGTTAATAACGTCTACACCTACTCCACACCTAAACCCAACCATCACAATTATTAACATCTACACCTAAACCAAACCACCACAGGGGGCGACGCTGAATAGGCTGTCATGACAAAACGGACTAATAGAAAAAATGATATATCAAATGTATAGGTTGTGGATAAATTTGGAGAAAACTCATGAAAACATCTGCTGAAAATGTTCTCTGGTAAGTATTTCCACCATCTTGCCAAAAACATCTCGTTGTGACATCTCGCATGGCTCAATGGGATCTCGATAACTGCAAGTTACGCCTCTAACTTACTACAAGTTACGCCCCTTCATGTTACGCCCCTCTCTTGCAGTCCGCAGACAGATACACTTGCAACAAACGGGGATTGAAGTATTTTCGTGAGTAAATTGCATTTAAGTCAATGCTAACATGAGAACAGAGGCGGAATTCAGTTCATCGGTCAAACAATGCAGAATAGGCGATGTGTTTGTTGCGAACATGAGAAATGTGCGTCTTCCGCGTTTGGTGTGAACTCAGCTGTGTTGGCCAATCAGAAAGGAGAAAACAGTGCACATTGACGTCATGAGGCGAAAACATGAGTGTTCTAGAAAATATTCACTTTGGCCAGAGTTTTCAGAAAGTTTCAGTTTCAGTCACCCGATACTCTGTTTTCACGTGGAAAAACAGATAAACTGTGTAGAAAAAGGTGCGCTTTGGAAACTACCCGTGTTCCTGTGGACATGGCCTAAACATTCCTATAAAGGCTCAAATTTGTGGCCTTTGACATGTTCACCAATAGTCGCTTAATGGCTGTTGCAATCAGATTTTGAAGTTCTGATTCAGAAGATTTCAGACACTTTCCTGCAGTGTGATTTCAGCTTTGACGAGTGTTAATCCAAGAACCAATAAAAGCACCGAATCTGATGAAGCAATAAGAGCGACAACGTTAAACCACTGCAGGGAAATGTCAAAACAGCCTTTTCTAGCTTTATTATTGAGGCACGCTGTGAGCAAAATGATCACTACAGAGTGTTTATGTTTTCTGTGAAGTATAATGTCAGAATGCGGGTTACTGAACATATCACCAATTTACAATTTCAAACAAAGTTTTCTTGCATGTTCCTGTTTAGCGCATCTTCGATCAATGTGATGTTACGATAAACTTAGATCTTACAGTGTGACATGGGGATCATGTTCGTGCAGTTTGACATGCTACAATCGTATAGGATTATTAAAAATCGCACAGTGCGAGCATGGCTTAATGGCAATATGTCGTACTGTCTGTAGTAAATATGCACCCTGACCTGACATGTCATTATGTTTCATTCATTCATTCATTTTCTTTTCGGCTTAGTTCCTTTATTAATCTGGGGTCGCCACAGGGGAATGAACCGCCAACTTATCCAGCATATGTTTTACCCAGCGGATGCCCTTCCAGCTGCAACCCATCACTGGGAAACATCAATACACACTCATTCACTACGGACAATTTAGC
>CAIGQW010001014.1:2295717-2310005 GCA_903798125.1 Danio choprae
ACACACACACACACACACACACACACACACACTGTTATCATTCTTATTGCAGTAATGAAGTCATTCCCCAGGCTGTTGTTATTGTGACAGCAGTGCCACTAAAGACCCAAGAGTCCAAATTTGCCATTGCACATTATTTTATGTTGGTCACAGAGTGCATACTGAACCTAGATTTAAAGGAACACTCTACTTTTTTCGGAAATAGGCTCATTTTACAACTCAACTATAGTTAAACAGTTTAGTATTACCATTTTTGAATCCATTCAGCCAATCTCTGGGTCTGGCAGGAGCAGTGTTAGCTTAGCATAAATCTTTAAATCGGATTAGACCATTAGCATCTAAGTCAAAAATGTAAAAAAATTTCTACTTAAAGCATGACAGAAAAGGAAAAATGTTAATTTTCTAGGTCGATATGGCTAGGAACTATACTCCCATTCTGATGTGGAACTAAAACTAGTTATTTAGTACTTTTTGGACTTAAGGGCTGCTGACATAGGCCTATTATATTACTCAATTTTACTTGAAAATGCAAAAGATGTGTTTTTTTGTTTGTTTGTTTGTTTTTTGAAGGCACTTTATTGCATTTTGAATGTTGTCTGCGATTTACATATTGCGATATGAGTATAATTTCACAAAATGATTATTTAATATGTAATAAAATGTACAAAATTCTATTAAAAATATATATTACATTGATATTAATTAATAATATATACAAAATAAAATAAATATTTACCAGCACTGGGTTGCAGCTGGAAGGGCATCCGCTCTGTAAAACATATACTGGATAAGTTGGTGGTTCATTCCGCTGTGGCGGCCCCTGATGAATAAAAGGACTAAGCTGAAGAACAATGAATGAAAATAAAATAAATTAAATCACATATGAAAACAATAGAACATAAATAAACAGCGATTTGTGTGTTTCGGTGGAGTCTAACAGTATTGAGGTACAGAAATTCAGTAATCAAATGTAAGAAAACACTTTCTACAGTCTTCATTGTATAATTAAACATAATTAATTTTTGTTAAAGTGGCAAACTTTAAAATTTCTTGTGTCCAAATGGTTTAAATTAACATGAAATTGCTTGATTTCTTGCGATGAGACTATTCCAGATTCGCACATTGCGATATCGATGCAGAAACTATATATTGTCCAGCCCTAGTTACAATCGCAAAGATTTTTTTAAACAAGTGCACTACAACAAGATGTTTTGTTGATGTAAAAATATACCTCAGTCTCATATTCTAGCCTTGTTTATCTAAATTGTAAAAAACATATTTTGCAAAATAGTATCAAATATCGTTATTTTTCAGGGTATTGTATCGAAGTTAAAAATTCCAGTATCGTGACAACACTATGGGGATAGTGTAGTGTCCATCATACGCACACTTCAGAATCTCGCCGGAAGTAATAGGTCATCCGGGTCCTTACTACTGGACATACTACTCGACTCGTATGCTGTTTTTTACATAATTGCAACATAGGCTCACTCTGAAAACGTAGCCCTATATACATTTCTGGAGATTGCTAAATATGTAGCCAGAAGTACGTATAGCTGCATTTCGTCTTTAAAATGAACTCTAGAGGGCGGTATGACGGCGTTCCTTTTCACGCTACCAGCTGACCGATTACCTCCATATGGACGTTTTTGTCACTGTTACCAGTTTGTCTAGTGGCTCGCTGCGTACGTCGGCGGACTTGTGGATGTGACGGCAGGTTTGAGTCCGGTGAAGAACGGTTCCAGAAAGCAGGTAAGACAAAAACAAAAGCCAAAAAATAACAAGTAAATAACAGGGTGAGAAGGTGGTAAAATCTGAAAACGTAGTAAAAATCAGGGGCTTTTCTTTTTCTGGATTGCTTTTTAAAACACTGTCGGGTGGGTTTATGGAAGGTGGATGGTGGGTCAGTCGATCGGTCAGTCAGTCGGTCAGTCAACAGTGGCCTCTGGTGGATTTATGCGAGAAGAGCAGGAAATTTCATTCATTCATTCATTTTCATTTCGGCTTAGTCCCTTTATTAATCTGGGGTCGCCACAGCGGAATGAACCGCCAACTTATCCAGCATATGTTTTACGCAGCGGATGCCCTTCCAGCTGCAACCCATCTCTGGGAAACATCCATACACACCCATTCACACTCATTTTCTTTTCGGCTTAGTCCCTTTATTAATCTGGGGTCGCCACAGCGGAATGAACCGCCAACTTATCCAGCATATGTTTTAAGCAGCGGATGCCCTTCCAGCTGCAACCCATCTCTGGGAAACATCCATACACACCCATTCACACTCATACACTACGGACAATTTAGCTTACCCAATTCACCTGTACCGCATGTCTTTGGACTTGTGGGGGAAACCGGAGCACCCGGAGGAAACCCACGCCAACACGGGGAGAACATGCAAACTCCACACAGAAACGTCAACTGACCCAGCCGAGGTTAGAACCAGCGACCTTCTTGCTGTGAGGCGAACGTGCTATCCACTGCGCCACCGTGAGGCCGAGCAGGAAATTTGAGATCTCAAAAAGCGTACAAAGCGTCCTCTGGTGGACTCACGTAAACAAAAACTGCAAAAAAACTTACCTCCTGGGATGTACGTATTTGTCCCTCTCCAGAAGTGTATATAGGGGTACGTTTTCAGAATGAGGCTAGGTTGCATATATATGCCCTTTATGGCTTACCATCTTCTTTTCTATAAATATAAAGGTGTAGTGTGTCATTGTTTTCCCATTATCATTGCTAAACTGAATTTTAACCCTTAAACAGTTGAAAACAGCTTTCTAAACACTTCCCAACATCCCCTATTGGTTGATCAAACAGATAGTCCTGCCCCAAACCTACACTTTATTCAATATTGCTTTGTTTTTGTTTTTTCTCACATTGTTTTATTGGGAAATCAAGTTACAAATAGTTTAATAAATGTCTTTATGAGTTTTTATAGTTTTTGCCATTAACAACATTTCACTGGACTTTTTAATCATAAGCAGCAGTCGATCTGAACAGTTTACTTGCTTTCAGTCCGTCCCGCTCATGTGGTCACATGGTCTCCAGAGACCAATCCCAGAATGCCATAGCAGCAGGGGCTTCTGGGAGTTGAGTTCATCCAGCCAATCAGAGCGCAGCGGACGGGTTTAGCTTACTATGGCAACGGCATCAAGAGACAAATATGCTCTGCGAAAATCTAAATCCCGAAATCCCACTTCACTCTTTTGTTCATGAAGGAGAGAGAGAGGAAAAAACGCCTCAGATTTAGATACAGCTGTTTATGCACTCTCCAATAACTGAGAAACATATGTCTAATGAAGATACAAGATCTGATGAATATTTATAAGCAAAGACACAGGAATTCTGTGTTGCCCAGTTATTCATTCATTTATTTTATTTTCGGCTTACTCCCTTTATTAATCTGAGGTTGCCACAGCGGAATGAACCGCCAACTTATCCAGCATATGCTATACGCAGCGGATGCCCTTCCAGCTGCAACCCATCTCTGGGAAACATCCATACACACCCATTCACACTCATACACTACGGACAATTTAGCCTACCCAATTCACCTATAGCGCATGTCTTTGGACTTGTGGGGGAAACCGGAGCACCCGGAGGAAACCCACGCCAACACGGGGAGAACATGCAAACTCCACACAGAAACGCCAACTGACCCAGCTGAGGCTCGAACCAGCGACCTTCTTGCTGTGAGGCGAAAGTGCTATCCACTGCGCCACCGTGAGGCCCAAGTAATATTTTTAATAATTAATTTCTTTTGTCTTTGCCATGATAAAAGTATTTAATATTTCAATACTTATTATATTGCAAGATACTAGTATTCAGCTTAAAGTGCTGTTTAAATGCTTAATTAGGCTAACTAGGTTATATTAATTAGACAATTCATTGGAGATCAGTGGTTTGTTCGGTAGCCAAAAAAACAAAATAATAGTATTGACCTTAAAATGTATATAAAAAATGTTAAAACTGCTTTTTTTCCAACCAAACCGAGAGAAGATTTTTTTCTATAGATGAAAAAAAAATAATAATAATACTGTGAAAATGTCCTTCCTCTTTTAAAACAACACTTGAGAAATATTTGAATACAAATACAATTTTCACAGGAGGGCTAATAATTTCACCTTCAAATATGTCTATACAGCGGGGGAAATAAGTATTGAACACGTCATGTTTTTTCCTGGGAATAATATTTCTAAAGGAGCTGTTGACATGGAATTGCACCAGATTTTGGTAAAAACCCAAACATTCATTCATTCATTCAATTTCTTTTCGGCTTAGTCCCTTTATTAATCTGGGGTCGCCACAGCGGGATGAACCGCCAACTTATCCAGCATATGTTTTACGCAGCAGATGCCCTGCCAGCTGCAACCCATCACTGGGAAACAACCATACATACCCATTCACACACATACACTACGGACAATTTTAGCTTACCCAATTCACCTATACTGCATGTCTTTGGACTTGTGGGGGAAACCGGAGCACCCGGAGGAAACCCACGCCAACACAGGGAGAACATGCAAACTCCACACAGAAACGCCAACTGACCCAGCCAGGGCTCGAACCAGCAACCTTCTTGCTGTGAGGCGATTGTGCTACCCACTGTGCCACTGTGCTGCCCCAAAACCCAAACAATACAAACAAAAAAATAAAACAAAACAAAAAAATGGAATGAAGCAATGAGAATGTACTGAAATGTATTTAATACTTTATATAAAGGCTTTTTTGGTAATGGTAGCTTAAAAAAGCCTCTCATATGGAGACTTCAACAGAGTGTAAAAATCTTGATAGTTCTTTGGGTCTCGTCTGTCAAATCTGAGCTTTATTTAGTATTTTGTATTGGATTAAAGTCAGGTGATTGGCTGGACCATTCTACAGCTTGATTTTCTTTCTCTGAAAGCATTTGAGAGTTTCCTTGGCTGTGTTTTGGGGAAGGGCAGAGGGTTGCTGAAGAACTACTGAGAGATTTCATCTGCTGTCTGGGCTTTCACTGCCTTTCTACACCTCCCTTTCTTCATGTGTTCGATACTTTTCCCCTTTGTCATTTCATTTTATTACACAGAACTTTATTTTTGAAACTAATTAGATTTGTTTTCTTTGCACATATGGATTTCTTTGGTTGTTACCAACATCCAGGGAAAATTTCAAGTCAACGGCACCTTTAGAAATATGTTTTCTGAGAAAAATGGTGACGTGTTCAATACTTATTTTCTCGGCTATATACACAAAAAAATTACATTTTTAAGAAATGTTCGGCTCTATATATTGTTTATGTTAGAGTAAGATTTTGATGTTTTATTTTTTCTATAAATGTCTGATAACATTTCTATTAGAGCTTTTTTGTGCAGAAAATGCTAAGCGAAGTAACTAATGTGGAAATCAGGCTTATTCCACCAAATATTGATTTCTTAATCATTGGTATTGTGTTTTCTAAAAGAGCTTCTGTATATATTTATGTATGTGTAGGAGGAGTTATTGCTGTCCATCTTACCGAAGCACATCGCAGATGAGATGCTTCAGGGTATGAAGAAAGGAGCCAATCAGAAAACAGATGCTCAACAGTTTAACACCATGTACATGTACCGCCATGAAGACGTCAGGTAAAACAGTCACAATAACATTATAACCGACCTTCACTTTTGCCTTGCTCTGCTTTTTTTTCTTATCCTGGATTTTATCTTGTATGTAATTTTTTACTTTTGGTCCACTTCTTGAATCTGCAATTAATGTCTTGCCATTCTGACTTTTCATGTCAGAACTACAGCTTGTATTTTGATATGCAAAATCACAATTGTAAAAAAAGATAGTCTGAATTATGCCTTAAATATATGTAATTACCCTTTCTTGTAGTGTAAACAAGCTTCCATATTATGGTCTGAATATTTGTGTAAACACTCCTGTAATAACATCATTGCACCAGTAGATGGCGAAACAAGTGTCTTAATGGGGACCTATGCTCCTTTTTACAAGATGTAAAATGGGTCTCTGATGTCCCTAGAATGAGTATGTGAAGATTCAGCTCAAAATACCTCACAAATATATTTTTTTATAACTCATTGAAACTGCCTTTTTTAGGCTTTCATCTTAATTGTGCAGTTTTCGTGACTGTCGCTTTAAATTCAAATGAGATTGTGCTCTTTTCAAAAGAGGGCAGAGCTACAAATGCCTATGTGTCAACATAGTGGCAGATTCAAAAACAAAAAAAACTCTAATGGTGGATGGCTGCTTCACACTCAGGGCTGTCTATGCTAATGAGGGAGAGATCATCACAAATGGGCGGGGCTTTCCCCCTCTGATGACACGTATAAAGGGAGAATGTCAATCAAAGTGTTTCTGCAGACTGTTTTTATCAAGTGTGATTGTAAAAAAATAGAATTAATTCATTTTTACCATTAGAGTCTTGCTATATTCACACATTGTTGCCACATAACTGTTTAAACCCTTTAAAATAAATCTACATAGCTCTCTTGCTGAATATATTGTTTTATTCAGAAATACTTTCAAGAAACAAAAAGGGTTGTCATATCATGTTGACTTTTAACAAGGCTGTTGAAACTCTTGATTTGATAATCTAACATCTCTCGTGTCTCTGCAGTATCCTTTTCGCAGATATCGTAGGTTTTACACAGCTTTCGTCTGCTGTGACTCCCAAAGAACTTGTCAAAGTGCTCAACGAGTTGTTTGCCCGCTTCGACAAACTAGCAGCAGTGAGTAGACACAGCAAACATTCATTAATCAATTAATTTTCCTTCGGCTTAGTCCCTAATTTATCAGTGTTCATCATAGTGGAATGAACCGCCAACTATTGTGGAATATGTTTTACGCAGCGGATGCCCTTCCAGCTGCAACCCAGTACTGGGAAACACCCATACACTCTCACATTCCCACACACACTCATACACTATGGCCAATTTAGTTAATCTAATTCACTTATAGCGCATGTCTTTGGACTGTGGGGGAAACCGGAGCACCCGGAGGAAACCCACGCCAACACGGAAGGAACATGCAAGCTCCACACAGAAATACCAACTGGCCCAGCCGGGACTCGAACCAGTGACCTTCTTGCTGTAAGGTGACAGTGCTAAACACTGAGCCACCATGACGCCCCAAACACCAAACACACACACATATTAAAAATCTACATATATATATATATATATATATATATATATATATATATACACGTTTGACTCATTGCAGAATTGCAGCTTCAGTTCAAGCATTTTCCATTCATTTTCTTTAAACTGAAATTATATACAACAAATGTATAATTTACATTAAAGTTAACTGAATCCATTATTAATGTAAAGATTTGGTTTTGTTACTAATTTAATGCTTAACCTATTGTTAATCTTTTTAACAACTAACAGAGTTGACATTTTCCACCATTTTGTGCATTAGCGCAAGATGCTAACCTCAGATACCACATGGCACATCTAGAACAGAATTTTATGTATTTCCATCATATTGTAGTTTTTAAAAAGTCAACGAGGAATGCACTAAAATATCACAATAACAGAGTTGATATATAATTAATCCAGTGTTTCTCAGCCACGTTCCTGGAGGCCCACCAACACTGCACATTTTGGATGTCTCCTTTGTCTGTCACACCCATTACTGGTTTTTCAGTCTCTGCTAATGAGCTGTTGATCTGAATCATGTGTGTTTGGTTAAGGAGACGTGGGAAATGTGCAGAGCTGGTGGTCTCCCAGGAACGTGGTTGAGAAACACTGAATTAATCTACTATCGGTGTATCTTGTACACATTAATGAGAGAAAACCAATGACACGCCTCAATGCCTTTCAGAGTTTCCCACCAGAGGAAGTGACATCACTTGGAGCAAGTCACAAGCTTTTCTATCGGTGCTTTACACATTGTTCTGCCTTTTTATAACCAATTTAACAGAGCTGACTAAAACATATGGATAGACTCAAGATCTTTTTCATTACCAAAATTACTAATAATACAGAAAATAGATGTTTCATGCAAACGTTTATTTAACTTTGTAGACTAAACACACAAAAAAGATGAAAATTAGACTTAAATATTTAATGTAGCCTGAAGCTGGATGTATGATTCAGGAGGCAGAGACCGTCAAAAATGGGGTATAGTGGCAGTCTTTAAGTAGATATTTAGAAGACAAAATACACATGCAACAAAAATACACATACAAACATTATTGTTCAAGATAACTATATAATTTGTGCTGTTATTCAAAACTGTTTCATTAATGTGTAATTCATTAAAGAAGATTTTTTCAACATATTTCTAAACATAAGTGTTTTAATAACTAATTTCTAATAACTGATTTCTTTTATCTTTGCCATGATTCATTCATTCATTTTCTTTTCAGCTTAGTCCCTTTATTAATCCGGGGTCACCACAGCGGAATGAACCGCCAACTTATCCAGTATATGTTTTACTCAGCGGATACCCTTCCAGCTGCAACCCATCACTGGGAAACATCCATACACACCCATTCACACTCATACACTACGGACAATTTAGCTTACCCAGTTCACCTATTCTGCATGTCTTTGGACTTGTGGGGGAAACCGGAGCACCCGGAGGAAACCCACGCAAACACGGGGAGAACATGCAAACTCCACACAGAAACGCCAACTGACCCAGCCGGGGCTCGAACCAGTGACCTTCTTGCTGTGAGGCGATTGTGCTACTCACTGCGCCACCGTGCTGCCCCTTTGCCATGATGACAGTACATAATATTTTACTAAATATTTTTCAAAATATTCAGCTTAAAGTGACATTTAAAGACTTAACTAGGTTAATTAGGCAAGTTAGGGTAATTAGGCAAGTCATTATGATTGCTTAAGGAGGCTAATAATATTGCTTTTATTCTAGCTGAAATAAAACAAATAAGACTTTCTCCAGGAGAAAAAATATTATAGGAAATACTGTGGAAAAATCCTTGCTCCGTTAAACATCATTTGGAAAATATTTAAAAAAGAAAAAAATTCAGGAGGGCGAATCATTTTGACTTCAACTGTATGTTGTATCTGTAAAGTAACACATGCATATGCTATGAAATATTAGCATGATACACATAATGTGCACATAATCACCTGTATTGTTTTCTCTTTAACAGCAACATCACCAACTGAGGATCAAGATTCTGGGAGACTGTTACTACTGTATCTGCGGTTTGCCAGATTACCGTGAGGATCACGCCGCCTGCTCCATTATGATGGGCCTGTCTATGGTGGAGGCCATCTCGTAAGTACACGCCCACTGGCTGGAGCTTTGCCTGCAGAACCCAATTACTGGGCAGGGCTTTATCTACTGTTCATGGCGTGTGGAAGGGGTTTTATCTGTAACACTTTACAAAAAGGATGTATTAGTTAATATTAGTTAATGTATTTACTAACATGAACAAACAATGAGGGCGACACGGTGGCTCAGTGGTTAGCACTGTTGCCTCACAGCAAGAAGGTCGCTGGTTCGAGCCCCGGCTGCGTGGTTGCCGTTTCTGTGTGGAGTTTGTATGTTCTCCCCGTGTTGGTGTGGGTTTCCTCTGAGTGCTTCGGTTTCACCCACAAGTCCAAAGACATGCGGTATAGGTAAATTGAATAAACTAAATTGGCCATACTGTATGTATGTGCATGTGAGTGTGTATGGGTGTTTCCTAGTACTGGGTTGCAGCTGGAAGGGCATCCGCTGTGTAAAACATATGCTGGATAAGTTGGCAGTTCATTCCACTGTGGCGACCCCTGATGAATAAAGGGACTAAGCTGAAGGAAAATTAATGAATGAATGAACCAATAATGAACATTACATTTATTAAAGTATTTGTTCATCTTGGTTAACATTAGTTAATAAAATACAGTTGTTTATTGTTAGTTCATTTTAGCTCACAGTGCATTAACTAATGTTAACAAGCAACATTTTGGATGTTAATAATGCATTAGTAAATATGATTAATAAATGCTGTACAAGTATTGTTTATAATTAGTTTATGTTAGTAAATACATTAAATAATGAAACCTTATTATAAAGTGTGACCGTTTTATCTATAATAAATGGCATCTGTGAAAAGCGTTATCTAATGCACAGGTCAGTGGGAGCGGCTTTGTGAACAGTGAATAAGCACTGGGAGAAGCTTTATCTACAGAAACACTATGATGAATTATGGATAAGGGTAGTTTAGTGCTGTACTTTCACAGTAACCTTAAGAAGTACAGATGCTGTTAGGAAAGGAGGGGAATGTATTAATTGTTGATGTTGATGACTGCTGTGTGTGTGATTATGTTAATTATGTATGTTAAATACTATAAAAATATAAATATATATATTTTTTAGCATGGTTGGCATTGTAGTAATAAAATTCATAATTGACAAAAAATGATAAAATTTGTATTAATTATATTGCATTTTAATTCTGTTATATTAATATTTAATTTTGAAATAATTTAGATTACAATATTTAGATCAATATTGTTAGACTACATGAGCAGAACAATTAAGATAAAAATCTGTTATATAATATATGTGATGGCCATATAATCATTTATAAAATAACTGACCTTTTTATTTTTATATATATTTATATTTTACTACAAATATTATTATGATATATTATAAAATATGTTTTTCTTTTAGAATTTTTATAGATAAGATTATTTGAATATGTATATGATTATTAATTTTAGAATTAAATATAATTACCCAGGCTCATTTTGAAAACGTACCTGTGGATACATTTCTGGAGACCGCGAAATACGTACCAGGAGGTACGTTTTTTTGCAGTTTTTGTTGTCTCGAATCCACCAGAGACCGATGTGTGCGCTTTTTGAGATCTCAAATTTCTCTCGCGAGTGCCATTCGCACCTGCCGTTCTCGCGTGAACCCACCAGAGGCCGCCGTTGAATGACTGTTTGGCTGACTGAACGTCTGACTGACCGATCGACTGACCCACCCTCCTCCTTCCCTAAACCCAACCAATTTTATTGATTGACCCGCCCATCCGCTTCCCTAAACCCAACCAACAATTTTCAAAAGCAATCCAGGAAAAAAGAAAAGCCCTCCTCTGACTTTTACCACGTTTTCAGATTTTACCACATTCTCACCCTGTTATTTACTTGTTCATTTTATTTTTTGGATTCTGTTTTTGTCTTACTTGCTTTCGGGAATTGTTCTTCACCGGACTCGAACCCCGTGGTCGTGGTCAACTCCTCTCTGCGTCTCAAGTCCACCGACGTGCATGGTGAGCTAACGGGACAAACTGGTTACAGCGGGAAAGCCGTCCACCCGGAGGTAAACGGTTGGCTGGTAAGCGTGAAAAGGAACGGCGTCATACCGCCCCATAGCGTTTGTTTAAAAAATGAAATGCAGTCATCCATACCTCTGATCACATAATTCGCGGTCTCCAGAAATGTATTCAGAGGTACGTTTTCAGAATGAGCCTGTGTTGCCAGCAACTATTAAGCAAACAGTCTAAATAGGTTGTATTACCTGTACTCAGCTATGAAAAAATATTGCTTAAGGGGACTGATAATATTGACCTTAAAATGCTTTTTTAAAAATTAAAAACGGCTTTTATTCTAGCCGAAATAAAACTAATAAGACTTTCTCCAGAAGACAAAATATTATAAGAAATACTATGAAAAATTCCTTGCTCTGTTAAACATCATTTGAGGAAAAATTTAAAAAGAAAAACAAATTCAGAGGAGGGCGAATCATTTTGACTTCAACTGTACATATATATTTTACAGAAAATATATATAATCATAATATATTATAAAATATGTTTCTCTTTTCGAATTTTTATAGATAAGATTATTTGAAAATAAATTATTATTATTAATAATTGTATAATTAAGTATAATTAGCAACTATTAAGCAGACAGTCTAAATTGTTTGTATCGCCTGTGCTCAGCTATGTGCGTGAAAAAACGCAGACAGGAGTGGACATGCGTGTTGGAGTTCACTCTGGCACTGTGCTGGGTGGAGTCCTGGGACAGAAGCGTTGGCAGTTCGACGTCTGGTCCACTGATGTGACCGTGGCAAACAAGATGGAGTCAGGGGGCATCCCGGGGTGAGATCAACTAAAATCTGTTAAAACTGAACATAAAATGTTTGTGTTACGCTGAATTACTCATGGTTGCATCTTTCTGTTGATGGACCTCAGTACTGCATTTGATACTTTTAATAATAACTAGTGCTGGCAGCAATAATAAATCGTGATTAATCGCATGATGGCGGCACGGTAGCTCAGTGGTTAGCACTGTCACTTCACAGCAAAAAGGTCACTGGTTCGAGTCCTTGCTGGGCCAGTTGGCATTTTTGTGTGGAGTTTGTATGTTTTCCTCGTGTTGGTGTGGCTTTCCTCCGGGTGCTCCGGTTTCCCCCACAGTCCAAAGGCATGCACTATAGGTGAATTGGGAGAACTAAATTGGCCGGAATGTATGAGTGTGAATGTGAGTGCGTATGGGTGTTTCCCAGTGCTGGGTTGCAGCTGGAAGGGCATCCGCTGTGTAAAACATATGCTGGAATAGTTGGCGGTTTATTCCGCTGTGGCAACCCCTGATAAATAAGGGACTAAGCCAAAGGAAAATGAATGAATGAATAATCGCGTAATTTAGCGTATATATTATAATATATCAATGCAAAATTAAGTATACAGTGAGTACACTGTAAAAAGCCATTAGTTAATTTACTTAAAAAAGGGAGTTAACCCATTGCCTTAAAAGCAACAAGTTGACTTTACTTAAAAAACGTAAGTAAATTGACTTAACTAAACTTTTATAATTGTGCACATAGTTTGTTTACTTAATAATTATAAGGCAACTGGTTTACTTTCTTTTTTTAAGTCAAGACAACTAATCGATTTTTACAGTGTAGATTACATACAGTCATTGCAAGCACGTAAATGTAGGCAAATTTCTGCCAGGCCATGCAAATGATGCACTCAACCACATCATTCACACAAGATAATTCATTTATTTGAGTGGAACATTTGCTTGAATTTAAAAACATCCTGCCAATAAGCGAGTGACTTGTGGCTCCACGTTATGGTGTGAACTATCTTTGGAGCCAGATCAGTCTAAAAACATACATTTGCAAAAATATGCACAGCACAATTCACATGAAAACATGTCATATGTAAATCCAAAAGACAATTTGTGAACTCACAAGCAAAAATCTTAAATATTTGCCCAAATAAATTGGATGTGTGCATTCATGAATTGTATTTTGAATTTACAAATTGTGTTTTGAAGTTACGAATTATTCATTCATTCATTTTCCTTCGGCTTAGTCCCTTAATTCATCTGGGGTCGCCACAGTGGAATGAACCGCCAAGTATTCCAGCATATGTTTTACACAGCGGATGCCCTTCCAGCTGCAACCCAGTACTGGGAAACACCCATACACTCTCACATGCACACACATACACTACGGCCAATTTTTGTTTATTCAATTCACCTATAGGGCATGTCTTTGGACTGTGGGGGAAACCGGAGCACCCGGAGGACCCCTGATAAATCAGAGTCTAAGCTGAAGGAAAATGAATGAATAAATGAATGAAACGTCGAAATGGTTTAAGTTTCCGGTTAGTAAAAAAACATTCGTGTTCAATTTGGGATGACACTAAATGCATATACTGTGCTGTTGAGTGTGTAAGTGCATAGTGTATAGTGTGCCATTTGGGACGCAGTGATGCATTTACTCTCTCTCTGAGTTTGCAGGCGTGTGCACATCTCTCAGAGCACAAAGGACTGTTTGCATGATGAGTTTGAGCTGGAGGAGGGCAATGGAGGAGAACGCTGCGATTACCTTCTGGAGAAGGGCATTGACACGTACCTGGTGGTCATGGCCAAGGAAATGGCCAAAACGAACGGAGTGAGCAACGGGACAGTGAGTATCATGAGCTCTTACTCTCTGATCTGCTGTTCTCGTCTCTAAACTCATCTGAAACCTTCATCAGGTGATCAACACCAGCGGCAGCAGCTCTTCAGTGAAGAACACAGCTGAGGAGTCAGAAACACAGGTGCATCCATTCGTCTATTCGTCCATCTGTCTGTCTGTATATCTGTTGTTTCATCTAGCCATCCGTCCATCCATCCATCTATCCATCTGTCTGTCTGTCTGTATATATATTGTTATATCCGTCCATCCATCCATCCATCCATCCATCCATCCATCCATCCATCCATCCATCCATCCATCTATCTATCTATCTATCTATCTATCTATCTATCTGTATGTATATCCATCCATCCATTCATCTATCTATCTATGTCTGTATATCCATCCATCCATCCATCCAT
>CAIGQW010001014.1:2311869-2327754 GCA_903798125.1 Danio choprae
TCACACGATCCGTTTAGAGTGAGTCTCCAGTAAACAATTCACTGATTTACATGATCCGTTTAGAGTGAGTCTCCAGTAAATGATTTGCTGATTCAGATTAACTATTCAGAGAGAGTATCCAGTAAACAATACATTTAGAATGAGCCTCCAGCAGAGACCCTTAAAAGGGAGGAGTGGGAGGATCGGGGATCAATGACCGGGGAGGGGTTGGGTTGGGTCGATCACAAAGTGAACAGCAGGGGGGGGGGGGGGTTCTGGGGGTTGACAAACGAGAAGTGAAGGGGCACTTTCTTTTGAGGGGCATTTTTTTTTCCCAAGAGAAAAAAGGGCATATGCTCTGCACAGGTTGAGCCCTACCTGTGCATGTGTCTGGCCTCCAGTAAACGACTCACTGATTTACATGATCCGATTACAGTGTGTCTCCAGTAAATAACTCATTGATTCACATTATCCGTTTAAAGTGTGTCTCCAGTAATAATTTACTGATTTAATATGTATATATGTGTCAGCCCAAATTAACAAAATATTTGGTTTTGGTTTTGTAATAAACTAGGGTATATGAAATATTTTTGTAATTGTCACTTGTTTGAATTATTAGTATGGTTATTGGAGTATGACAAATTTTGGTAATACAATTTTCTTGCCAAATAAACATTTATTGATTAGCATGTTTAATACTTAAGTAGTAAGTACATTATAAATCAAATACTTTTGTACTATGTTTTATTAGGGTACATTTACCCTAGTGCCTGATTTAGACCACCACTTCTATGGATTCATGTAATATTTTTATTGTAATTTACACTCATGCTGTAATGATGTCTTAATTCTGCTTGATTTCTGACAGGTTGATTGTGAATTATGTGACTCTGGCCATTGGTGAGCTGTTACTACTGATTTTGACTTTGTGTTCACTAGCGGCCGTCTTTCCTCGAGTGAGTCCAGCATCACAGCAATAGATGATGAAGTGAATAGTATCTCTAATAGCTTAAAAAAGAGAGCGTGAGAGAGAGCGATTGTATTTTGCTTAATCAAAATAAAATTGACATAATTTCAAGTACATCTATTCCACCAAACTTGGCTCTGAGCTTTAGGCTGATTTTTATGCTACCTCACATCATTCAAACTGATTAAACTTACAGTTTTCATAAAATGGACAATTATATGAAAAACACCATAAGCTTTCATTAAGGTATCAAATCAAACACACCCACCAGTTCAGGAAATGTCAGCCTTACACTGTTGAAGCTTAAAAACTAGCATAAGACATGCTAACAACATGTTAAATCGTACTAGTGCTAGCAACATGCTAGTGACATGCTAATTCATGTCAACAATATGATAATCATCCAAGAAATAAGCCAACAACATTCACATTATTACATGCTAGAAAATTGTTACTTTATGTTAGCAGCATGATACCAACATGCTAATTCATGTGCAAAAAAACATTATTGTTTATTGTCCATACATGCAAACAATGCTAACCATATTCGAAACATGCTAGCAACATCCGAATTTATGCTAATAACATTCTGACTCATGTTAATAATATGGTTTGCCATGTTACAAACAGACTAGCAACATGCTAATTTATATATATATATAACTTCTTCACTAATTCTGTGTTGTGTATATCAGGTGTTTTCTCGGAGGCTGGTGTCGTTCTCGCATTGGATCGACCGCACACGATGGGCTCGTAACACATGGGCCATGGCCGCCATATTTGTTCTGACCATGGCAGAGGTAGCTGATATGGTGAGACAGGACACATTTCAGCTCTTGTTTATCAGTTCAGGAATTTCCACTTTTAACCCTTGTGTATTGTTCAAATTGACTACCCTTTCGTTTTCTTTAAACATTTGTCTTTTTAACTGTTGATCATCAGTTGGCACCATTAACCCTTGAGGGCGTACTCACGCTAGGTACAGTTGCCTTGAACCGTGCCAAAGCGCACTTGTTCCCCCTCCCCTCTCACCCGACGGGCTGCACTCACAATGCATTTACATTCAGAGCTGGAGCACGTCATGGACGTCACGTCTTCAGTTTCGGGCTCAGGCACGCTTTGCACTCACACTACAAGCGTACCGCGCTAAAGCCCAACTGAACCGTGCTCTGGCACACCTTTTGCAACCGGGCCAGGGCCGGCCAACTGAATTGCGCCTGGGCCCGATTCGGGAGCACACACACTTGTCAAATAAACCGGGAAATGCCCACGTGTACGGTTCAGATAGCCTAGTGTGTTTGCACCCTAAGATAGGCCTCTACAAAAAACGTTTCTGGTTTTTATATGAAGTATAAAAACAAATTTAATACATAAATACACTTACTATGTTTACTATGTTCTGAGAGCTGAGCTGCTTATTTTGATTTTCTCAGACATATCAAGGTAAGTGCAAAGGTCTCTCTCACACACACACACACACACACACAAACACACACTCACACACACCACACAATACTCTATTTACAGTAAACTAAGATTTTTTGCACTGCAACTGATGATCAGCAGCAAAAATTACAAATTGTACCTCTTCCCAACAGGGAAAACCACCAGCAATCAAGAATACATGACAATATGGTGTCATGGCTTTGCAATTTAAAAAATTTGTTTAAAAAACAGCCACAAACATAACCAAAGGTTAGTAAATTTGTGTATTTCAGAGTGTATTTCTGAGTTTTTGAAAAAATTCAAAGTATTATCCCAAAATATGTGTCAATATAAGATTTGTCACCAAAAATCACTTCATTTGCTGAAACACAGAGAAAGTTGTGGCCAAATTAAGACTCAAAATCACCCCAGAGTTGATGAAAACATCCCCAACAGTACACAAGGGTTAAAGGATCAATACCACGAACCTCAAAAATAGAAAAAAAGAAGCAACAAAAAGAAATGTTAAAGGGAGGAAATGTAGATTTTTTTTAGTTAAAAAAGGTTTGTGCAATGTGTTATTTTTTGTTTTATATGGTGTTATATAGCCAATTTCTGTTTAACTGATAATATTCTGTAATTTTAATAAATGTAAAAAAAGAGTTATTTTTATTTTATTTATTAAGGCGATTAAGAAAAACATTATAAAATCACTATAAAATATTTAATTTTACTGAGAATCAAGCGTTCCCACAGTAGTATAAACTGCGTTATTGAATGTGAGCACATGTCTGTTCTCAGTCAAAGCAGTGTTTTTCTTATGGTTTGTGTTCAGCTGAGTTGTGTTCAGCCTCCTCTGCTGCTGCTGAACTCTTCCTCCGGTGTGACGCTAGAGTCTCTGGGTGACGGTGGATGTGCTAAAAACCCCAAACACTATGGATATATTTCAGTGCTGTCGCTGGTGGCCACTGTCATGCTGGTGCAGCTCAGCCATGTGGTCAAACTGGCACTCATGCTGCTGGTCACCATAGCAACAGGAGCTGTAAACATCCACAGCTGGATGTATATTTACGACATCTACGATTTCATCCGCTACCTGGACTACAGGTGAGACCAGATCCAGTCTGAAAAAAATTGCGTATATTGTAAATTGATTACATTTTAAGCGATGTCTACCAAATGCATGAATATGTAATTGTGTCCTCAGGTATTCAGTGGTTCCAACCAGATATCTGCTGACTGTAATGATTATCGTCATGATGTTGGCTTTCTACTACTTTGCACGTCACGTATGTCTTCCAAAAGCTAAATATACAGTTGCAGTCAAAATGATTCGCCCTCATGTGAATTTTTAGTTTCTTTTTCAAATATTTCCCAAATGATGTTTAAGAGAGCAAGGAATTTTTCACAGTATTTCCTATAATATTTTTTCTTCTGGAGAAAGTTTTATTTGTTTTATTTCGGCTAGAATATAAGCAGTTTTTAATTTTTTAAAAGCCATTTTAAGGTCAATATTATTATTAGCCCCCTTAAGCAATATTTTTTTTCCATTGTCTACAGAACAAACCATCTTTATACAATGACTTAGTAAAGCCTTTAAATGTCACTTTAAGCTGAATACTAGTATCTTGAAAGATATCTAGTCAAATATTATGTACTGTCATCATGGCAAAGAAAAAAAGAAATCAGCATTAGTTAGGTATTAGTTATTAAAAGTATTATGTTTAGAAAACAATCTTTCCATTTTGGAGAAAAAATATACAGTAGGGCTAATAAATTTAGGAGGGCTAATAATTCTGACTTCAATATACTGTATATCTATAAATCTTTAAATCTGTATATCTATAAATGTTCTGGCATGCTAATTCTGGCTTTTGTTCCCCTGTCAGGTGGAAAGACAGTCCCGTAAGCTCTTTCTGTGGAAGATTGAGGTGACGGATCAGAAGGAGAAAGTGTATGAAATGAGGACGTACAACGAGGCGCTGGTCACAAACATGCTTCCCGAGCACGTGGCCAAACACTTCCTGGGCTCCAAGAAGCGGGATGAGGTGTGCATCAAAACTTGTTTTTTTTGTCATGGAATAAACAAAGTAAAGTAAAAATGAATGTGACTTTATTTTTACAAGTATTTTGTTTTCATATTTAAGAATTTCCATTTAATAAATATGATTTTTTTAAAGTAAATGTGACTGACTGTATTCTCACAGTTTTTCATATTTAAGAGTCTACATTTCACAAATCAGAGGTAGGTGATCTGCCACAATGCTAACCGGTTAGCATAATATCTTTGAAACACAGTCCCTCCCCTGCCGTCCGAAGCCACGCCTCCTGAAACACGAACGCGCGCAACTTAAAGATGACAGCAGACAACCCACTAGATCATGTCATTCGCCAGTTAGAAAACTTTATAGTACTTTATAATACTACAATTACGAATGAAAAACTGTATTATATCTAGCACAATTTCAGTTATGTAGCAAGCAAAACTTTTTTCAATTTCATGCATGCAAAGGTCGCTGGTCTCACTCTCTCATGCGCTTTGTCCTAAAGCAACTACTTTATGCTTAGTGGTTGGCTGGCGGCTTGCAGGAATTACACTTATTACTTACTAAGCCATACTTACATGCTATTTCAGAGTGAATATTCAAAGTAGCATGGTAAACACTATAGGGAGCGCGTCACAGGCTGTCATTGTTCAAAAATGAAGCAATGTGAATATAAAACCAACCACCTCAGTAAAGCAGGCTAGGCGGAATAGCGCTATTTACTGATGTTTTGTTGTTAAACTAAATAAAAATCTACATTATCGATGCTGTCAAAGGCACCTTATAAAACTGAAAATAGTCACATCAATCTATCGCCAGAAGATTTCAGTGGCTGAACAATACTGCAGTGCATGTAACCCATTTATAACACAACACAATCTACATCAGCTTTGCGTGACTAAAAACATAACATTACCTGTCTAAAAGAAATACTTCAGTCATGGTGTCGACCTTTCTCCAGCGTACAAAAGTAACTCCAATATTAATTGAGGATTTTTAAAAGTTTTGATTCAGCATTTGATTTTTCCCTCTCTCTCTCGTGTGCACATTTCGTGAACGCGGCGAGCATCTGCGTGAACAGGGGTGCGCAGTTGTACAAATCTACATTTGTTGACAGACAGTTTGAGATACTTATCAAAATTATGGGAATTGTCGGCCCAACAATATTTAATTGGATGAACTTTTTTTTTGTAGTTTTATGCCTTAATCAGAATATAAAAATAGATATAAATACATTTAGATCATTTACTTTAATCATTACTATTGGAATGTGAAGAGACTTTCAACCACCACAACAAAAAATGTATCTTCAGACAATCACCTACTGCACCTTTAAGTAAATGTGACTGTGATTATTCTCACGATTCTCTTTTATCAGAATTAAAAATTTACATTTCTGAACTGTCCTTTAAATAAAGGTGCATACTGATGTTTAATTGTCTGTTGCAGGAGCTTTACAGTCAGTCGTATGACGAGATCGGCGTGATGTTTGCCTCTATTCCCAACTTCTCCGACTTTTACACTGAGGAGAGTATAAACAACGGAGGGCTTGAATGCCTGAGAATCCTTAATGAGATCATCTCTGACTTCGACAGCGTGAGTCGCTCTTGTGCTTTATTTTTATATACAGTTGAAGGCTAAATTATTAGCCCTCCTAACATTTTCACGGCTCTGTTTCTAGGATTAGGTCCCAAACTTTAAAAGGACAACTGTGCCCTCCAATGTAAAACAATCTGTGTTTGAGAGCCAATATCATTAATAGATAGATGACTCATTCAATTCATTCCAATTCATCTTTATTTCTATAGCGCTTTTTACAATGTAAAGCAGCTTAACATTGAGGAAGTTCTAGTAAATTAATACTGCTTCAGTTCAGTTGTCACAGTTGAAGTTCAGTTTAGTTCAGTTCAGTGTAATGTAAATTACATTAAAGTCAACGTAAACCGGAAGTTGCTTGCAGACTTATTGTAGTTTGTTTATGTATTTCCAACTGAATATACATAATCAATGCACACCGCTGGCACTATTCAGTGTCTGTCAGTGGCAAATAGAAAATAATATAGAGAGTAAAGATGTGACACGCACTTCTCATATAGAAGTTTGTTTGCCAGATGCTTATGAGTTCTTCTCTCTCTGCCGCCATTGTTGTGTGTTTAGGGCTACACATGAGCAGAGTGATTCATTTACAACCACACCCACTGCAGTTCAGAGGTTTTTTGAAGACAATATATCGTCACTCAGCCTTTTAGAACTTCTTTTTGACCTCAAACGAAGAACGAAATTCGTTTGAAGTATACCGGGGCCTTTATATGTCAAAAAGATCAGTCACATTTTGATTTCTCAGTTCTTGACCTCTTTAAAAGTGTGCAATGTTTTTTTTTTCTTATTATGAATAGCTTCTGGATCGCACTGAATTTCGCCACATCACAAAGATCAAAACCATCGGCAGCACATACATGGCAGCGTCAGGAGTCACGCCGGAGAGCAACACTAACGGATACGCCGACCGCAAGGTATAGACAACACACACTAGACACCAAGGAATTTTGTGCTTAAAGGTCCCTTTGAAATGTGCATTTTTTTATTCCATGTTTGATGTAATCTCCACAAAAAAAACGAAGAGAGGGCGGGACATAGAGTAGCCCCTCCCTTTTAAAATCAGCCAATAGTGTTTCGTTTAATCACAGCTCTGCCAGTAAGAGTGGTTGAGCTCAAGCTCATCAAATAAAAAAGCAAATGAGACGCGTCTTGAATGGGGCGGGGCATGTCAGATACTAGAGTGCATTTGATTGGTCAGAAGATTTGATGAGAAACAGAAGTATGAGGTCACGTGAAAAAAAACATTGATCCATTTAGGCGGGAGTGACAAACTGCAAGCTTTGGATGTTTATATCAGGTCAACTTATAAACTCGAATATTGTCACTATTTTGGAGCCCATTAGCTTAAAGATATTTTTAACACGAACATACTAATACTAACATCTAATTAAGTTTTTAAAGATTCATTGGTCACATGCGCTAGTAACAAACTGAGGACATCTGCTGGTTACAAGGGGGTAATGCCTAATGTAAACCATAAAATAAACTAAAAATAAACATTGTTATCATTTGTCAATGTGGACAAATATATGGATTGTATTTATTACATTTATTATAGTTATAGTTATCGTGCTTGGTGTGAACGTGCCTTTAGATTCTTTTTAACACAAAAAACTTGCTGGGCAGACTCTAATGGGGTATATGCACAGCTAGTGTTTTTAGGCCAATGATAAACATCCGGTGAACAATTTATGTGATTATTTTCAATTGCATGAGCTTCCTTTTACAGCATCAATGTTGTAATGTAATTAAAATACAATCAGTTAAATAGAGGTAAGCATTCCTTTAATTGTTCAAGCGTAAAACGAGATGAAAGACACTGCAAAGACTAGCGCCGTCAGTAGCAGCAGGCTAGCGCAGAAACTCCATTGAAAATACTGGGGTAAAATAAATGTCCATATTTTAAAGACATGGAGCAGATCTCTTTGGATCATATATCAATCAGGCCTGATTTTTCCTGATCCCTGATTTTTAAAGAAATCAGATCATAAATGTGGCGATTTTGTAATGACACAACAGTTAAATTAAAAGTTTATGTGCATATACCACATTGTGTTTGTGAGATATTTATAACTATGATGATTATAATGACCTGTGTGTGATGCAGATAGAGGATCAGTCCCTCCTGGAGCGCTGGCAACACTTTGCTGATTTGGCAGATTTTGCGCTTGCTATGAAAGTGATGCTTGGAAACCTAAACAAGCAGTCGTTCAATAACTTCATGCTGCGCATCGGTGAGCAAACCTCTGTCTGAACTACAGCTCTGTGTTATTTGAGCATGTGTGGTTTGAGCGTGTCGTTTGTGTGTGTTTTATCATCAGGCCTGAATAAGGGAAGTGTTTTAGCTGGAGTGATCGGCGCTCGTAAACCTCATTTCGATATTTGGGGAAACACTGTGAACGTGGCCAGCCGTATGGAGTCCACTGGGGTTATGGGAAACATACAGGTGATATAAGCATTATTCATATCTGTGTGTGTAGTAATTAATTAAAGTATTTCATTTTCATGTAAGTATGTAACGTTTGGCTGGACATTTTTATAATCTCAATATTTTTAATATTGCTTTATATTTTAATAATTCATTTTTTTATACAATGGACCGTCTTTTGACAGTGTTAATACATTTACTTACTTTAATTTTATTATAATAATATTTAATGTATTTAATATTTACTATATTAAATAAGTAATAATTATATATATATATATATTTTTTTTTATTAAAATATATTTATTAACATTTTATGTAATTATGTGTGTATTTCTATTTATTTTTCTATATATTTTTCTTTAATAATGATAAAATACCATTATATTGTAAAATAAATTGTTTATTATAAATGTGTTGAATATTACTATATTAAATAATTATATAATGATTATTGTTGGGCCAGTGGGTAGCGCTGTTGCCTCACAGCAAGAAGGTCGCTGGTTGGCTGGGTCAGTTGGCATTTCTGTATGGAGTTTGCATGTTCTCCCAGTGTTGGTGTGGGTTACACCTCTCACAAATCTCTTATTTAAATCAATATTGTCTATAGGAAGCTTTACAATATTATATTTGTGCATATACATTAGTTTAGTCAGTACTGAAGCCAAATCTGGAAAAATATTAAATAAAATGTAAATACAAATAGCAAAAATCAAGAGAAACAAAAAATATGTTCAATTTTGTTTAAATTTTGTAGGTTGTAATTTTTTTTGCAATATTTTGCATGAATTTAAATGTATTATCTTTCCATTTCTAAAGATGTTCTGTTACTAAAATATTATTTTAATAAATATATCTGTGTAATAAATCTGTTTTATTCAAATGCACCAATATATATGACCCATATTCACTGAGAAATGGAGAAAAATATTCATTTTCAAAAAGGGGTGTACTCACATATGCTGAGCACTGTATATCTTTTTCTTCTTCTTTTTTTATGTTTTTATGTCTCAAATAGTATTACACTTTCATCAGATGCATGTCAGACATCATACATCGTCTGTATAACACTCATTTGTATAAGCACACATACATCCACTTTCAGCCATATATACAATCCTACGTGTATGTGTTAGCGCTCACTTCCGATGCCATGATTCACATGAGTCACTGTAATGATAGCATGTAATGACATGTAATGATAGCAAAACTAACCTGATTTAAAGTACACATGAAATCAAAACTAACCATATGATTTTGTTACCTCACATTGCTAGTTTTGTGGTAAACAATTCATCTGTGCATGTAGTCTAAAAATGAAATCTGAAAATGCACTTCCTGTTTGTTTTCAGTTAAATTGTCAGGTCTGCCTGGGGTATTGGGCGGGGCTAACATACTTAACCACGCCCCTCCAACTTTCAGTTTTGACAACAAACAGAAATGGTGAGGAGGAGGAGTCTGTTAGGTGGTTATAACTCTCCTCAAGCCCTTTTCCTGATCTTTCTAAATGAAATGCCTTCTTTACTACATCCAATCAGCTCGCAGAAGAAAAAACAAGCCACGCCCACAGTTTTCTCATTTAATATTCCGTTTCTCTAGGGACTGTCATAATACGAAGAAGAAAAAAAAATGGTCGCAGCTTCCGGTTCATGCAGACTTCAAGCACACATCAGGAATGTTCATTGCATCTCTGTAATAGTGTTTTCTTGTGTTGTTGCTCCACAGGTGGTGGAGGACTGCTATAACATCCTGAAGGAGTACGGTTTTCGTTTCGTCAGAAGAGGACCCATCTACGTCAAAGGAAAAGGAGAACTGCTGACTTTCTTCATGAAGGGCAAAGACCCTGTCGAGAAGACGACCGGCATGAGTCTCCCACATCAGATACAAGGCAAATCCTGAGATCAGAGAGGATAAAAAGGACATTGTTGCTTTATTTTATATGACTTTTATAGGGCTTTTAAACTTTTTGTTGACAGAAAAATGGAAAGGGGACAGTGGATTACTGTGATGTCTGCAGCTCATACACTACCCAGAAAGAAAATTACACATTTAAAGGAATTAAAATTGCACTATTTTGAAAATAGACTAATTTTACAACTCAACTCGAGGTTAAACAGATGAGTTGTACCATTTTTTAATCAATTCAGCCGATCTCTGGGTCTAGCAGGAGCACTTTTAGCTTAGCATAGTTCATTGAATTGGATTAGACCATTAGCATCTGCCCAAAAATGACCAAAGAGTTTCGATAATTTTCCTATTTAAAGCTCAATCCTTCTGTAGTTAAATCATGTACTGAGACCAACAGAAAATGAAAAGTTATGTGCATATATATACATGTATATATAGTGATATAGCTAGGAACTATGCTTTCATTCTGGTGTAATAATCAATTAACTGAGTATTAATACAACAGAATAAGAGTACAGTTCCTCACCATAGAGCCTAGAAAATAGCAACTTTTCATTTACCATTATTCTTTGTACACGATGTAACTACAGAAGTGTCAAGCTTAAAATATTAAAATGATCAAAACTATTATTTTTTTTTGAGTGAGATGCTAACGCTCCAATCTAAATCAATGATCTATGCTACGCTACACTAAAAATGCTACCCATAGGACAAGGAGATCACCTGAATGGATTCAAAAGTGGTAAAGCTCAACTGTTTAACTCTAGTTGAGTTGTAAAATGTAATTTTCAACAAAAGTAAAGCATTCCTTTTAAAAAAAACTAAACAATTCAGACACATTCACAGCCAAAGGTTGTATTATCCCCCCCAAAAATCTGTAATTTATTGTATTTTAAAAACACACGTTCTATCATTGTGACAGGTCCAAAATACACTTTATCTGTTATGCTTTTCATATATTAAACACAAACTACATTAAATGCTGATAAATAACTCTCTAAAAATGCTGGGTTGTCTTAACACAATATTGGGTTTAAATATGGACAAACTTATTCATTCATTCATTCATTTTCTTTTCAGCTTAGTCCCTTTTATTAATCAGGGGTCACCACAGCGGAATGAACCGCCAACTTATCCAGCATATGTTTTACGCAGCGGATGCCCTTCCAACTGCAACCCATCACTGGGAAACATCTATACACACCCATTCACACACATACACTACTGACAATTTAGCTTACCCAATTCACCTATAGCGCATGTGGGGGAAACCGGAGCACCCGGAGGAAACCCACGCAAACACTGGCAGAACATGCAAACTCCACACAGAAATGCCAACTGACCCAGCCGAGACTCGAACCAGCGACCTTCTTGCTGTGAGGCAATCGCGCTATCCACTGCGCCACCGTGATGCCCTGGACAAACTTAACGTTGGGTTGATTTTTTTTAAATTGTATTAAATTATGCTTTTCAAACCCAACAGTTGGATTTGTCCATATTTGACCCAGCTTGGGTTATGATGACAACCCAGCATTTTTATAGTGCATGCATTAATATGATAAGGCTGTGCAACTTATAGGTTACATTAAACAATGAATTGTCATTTGTAATGAATGATTGTTATTGTTGGCTTCATCCAGCACATAAAATGAAAGCCTAAACGACCAGGATCATGAACAGATGACATGTTGTATATCAATAATTATTTTCTATTAAGAGAGCCTTGACAGAAGCACAGGTTTTTTTTATTCTATATTTTTATTTTATTGATAGCTTCGGCTGAGAACGTCACACTGAGGCCATATTCTCATTGACATTTTTTATTTACTGAATGGCATTTTTAATCATCAAACATCCGTAGCACAATCTGTCTGATATTTCAGTGCTTTTTTTATGAGCTCACATTTCACTCATGGCCTCACAGTGGCGCAGTGGGTAGCACGTTCGCCTCACAGCAAGAAGGTCACTGGTTTGAGCCTCGGCTGGGTCAGTTGCCGTTTCTGTGTGGAGTTTGCATGTTCTCCCTGTGTTGGCGTGGGTTTCCTCCGGGTGCTCCGGTTTCCCCCACAAGTCCAAAGACATGCGGTACAGGTGAATTGGGTAAGCTAAATTGTCCGTAGTGTATGAGTGTGAATGGGTGTGTATGGATGTTTCCCAGAGATGGGTTGCAGCTGGAAGGGCATCCGCTGCGTAAAACATATGCTGGATAAGTTAGCGGTTCATTCCGCTGTGGCGACCCCAGATTAATAAAGGGACTAGGTCGAAATGAAAATGAATGAATGAATTTCACTCATGACATTCAGTATGTGAAACTCTTGGTTATAGATCAGATTATTATGGCTCTCAGAATGTGTGTGGATTTTTGTTGTTAGTAGAATGTGGATTTTAGCATTTTATGCCGTTTTCAGTGTTTTGTTGTTTGTAAAAATGGGAGAAACGATTTGATGACTCTTAACAAGGTACATTAAACAGAGCCAAACTTGACTTTCTTCTTCTTGTGTTTTAATAATACATTCAATAATTTGTTAGGGTAGTAATGCTGACTAGAATATTAATAGATAACTTGAAATTATTTGACGGTTGAAGTAGGCCTGTCACGATAAGGAATTTTTGTTGTGCGATTTATTGTCAGAAATTGTTGCGATAAGCGATATTATTGTCATTTTGAGATCATTTTATGCCACTGATTATATAAGGACTATATAATAGCATAATAATAGCCATAAACACTTTAAAATACTTATCATTCGTAAGGTTATTTAGATTCTATAATTTGATGTTAAAAAGGTAAATGTCCTGTTCATTCATTCATTCATTTTCTTTTCGGCTTAGTCCCTTTATTAATCAGGGGTCGCCACAGCGGAATGAACCGCCAACTTATCCAGCATATGTTTTTACGCAGCGGATGCCCTTCCAGCCGCAACCCATCACTGGAAAACATCTATACACACTCATACACTACGGAAAATTTAGCTTACCCAGTTCACCTATACCGCATGTCTTTGGACTTGTGGGGGAAACCGGAGCACCCGGAGGAAACCCACGCCAACACAGGGAGAACATGCAAACTCCACAGAAATGCCAACTGACCCAGCCGAGCCTCGAACCAGCCCCCTTCTTGCTGTGAGGCGATCGTGCTACCCACTGCGCCACCGTGAGGCCCCTAAATGTCCTATTATATATACTATTAAATTTCCTATTATGTAAATGCCCAATTATTGACTTTGACACAGGTGAGGTAAAATGTAAATGTCATTGTAAAATGGATTTAACGTTATTAGTGAATTTGTAAATATATATTGCAACAGCAAAAATCAGGTCATCTCCAAGTATTGCATGATAAGTCGATATATTGATTATTGTGACAGGCCAAGGTTGAAGGACATAACCCAGATACCGTTAAAGTCACAATTATTTGCCCTCCTGTTATTTTTCAATTAAGTGTTGTTTAACAAAGGAAGGAATTTTTGGTGGTGGTAAAGTCTAGATAGGATACGCGGCCGGCCGGAAGTACGATATGCACATCAACATAGCAGCATTTTTTATGACACTGTATAACAATAATTAATATTTTTACAGTACTGTGACGGTTGGGTTTAGCGTTGGGGTGAGGGTAGACGTTAATAAAATACAATTAATGGGAAATTTAATAAATAATATAAATCATTTTCGTTAACTTCCGGCCACAACCATATCTGATCTAGCAACAACCGGGCATGGTTAAGTGTGTTAGCCATGCCCAATTCCTAAAATATATGCATTCTGACAATTTAACTGAATAAAAAGTGCATTTTCAGATTTCAATTAAAGATTAGAAGGGCAAACAATTTTTTAATGACATGCACAGATGAATTGTCAACACAAAACTGGCAATGTGAGCTAACAAACTCAATATGGGGATCGTAACAATATCAATCATAACAATATCATATGATTTCATGGGGACTTTAACCAAATTAACCTAGTTAAGCCTTTGCCCTTAAAGCTAAATACTATCTTGCAAAATAACTAGAAAAAATATTATGTACTGTCATCATGGCAAAGAGAAAAGAAATTGGTTATTACAGTTTTTCTCAGTCGCTTTAGTACAATTCTCAGATCAGAATTGAAGTTTGCAAATATGTGTGTGCATTTCTCAAAACAATTTGTACAAACAGCAAAACACTATGGATTTCGTGCAAAAGCCTGTAACTTGCTCAAAATCTTCAGTTCATCTCTCAAAACTAAGTCTTTATGTCATTGAACATGTCAGTGCCATCAGAATGTCAAGTCCTTGTGTCATTGTCTACGAACAAGACAGTCAAATTACTTAGTCATGTTGTCAATATAACTGTGTACTTTAAAGGGAGGTTCTGATGTTAACTTATGGCTTAAGTTTTGATGACAATTATTGTAAAATGTAAGTTACACCTTTTTGTTTGATTGCAAGAGACTGCACAAGATTCACATTTACACTTTTATTGTTTATATTGTAATTTGTTGACAGACCATGTCATAACAACATAGAAAAAACCCACTGCAAACAGTAACACAAAGGGAAAAAAAGATAGGACAATATTCTGTACAACAGTACAGGCAGTGCAGTAGGAATTGGTGTGGTCTTCCTACACCTCTTGTCGTTCATGTATGTTAGGCCACAAATTCTCATCCACATCACAGCGAATATCCTCTCTTGCAATGCAGCGTGGAAAGAATCTTTTAGAGTGTCTTATCCAGCTTCTGCAGGCGTCTGCTGTGATGTCATCACACGCTGCATCCATGGCAGCCAGGAGGGTCATTTGTGTATGTGGCTGGCGATCATAAACTTTCCATCTCCATGCTCATGTCATATAATGGAGATGTATAGAAATATGTTTGTCACATTATGACAACTTGGTCAACCATTTTGCAGTTAATGACTTATACGATGAACTAATGACTTGGTGTTTTGAGGAGTAAGACTATTGCACAGTGAACTATATAATACATTTTGATCAACATGACATAAACAATTGATAATGTAGCAAAGAGCAGAGAATTGTACATAATCATTTGCATGGATGTACCAAAGCAATTGCAACTTGTTCAAAGAAGTGAGAAACTGCTTATATGATGTGCACAAGTGACATCGTGATGTGAAGATTGAACAAATAGTTTTGAGAATTTCATTCTGATCTGAGAATTGTACTAAAGCGACTGAGAAAAACTGTAAATCTCTCAGACAGACAGGCAGGCAGGCAGACAGGTAGATAGATAGACAGACAGACAGACAGACAGACAGACAGACAGACAGACATGATAGATAGATAGATAGACAGACAGACAGACAGACAGACAGACATGATAGATAGATAGATAGACAGACAGACAGACAGACAGACAGACAGACAGACGATAGATAGATAGATAGATAGATAGATAGATAGATAGATAGATAGATAGATAGATAGATAGATAGATAGAGAGATAGATAGATAGATAGATAGATAGATAGATAGATAGATAGATAGGCAGGCAGGCAGGCAGACAGACAGACAGACAGACAGACAGACAGA
>CAIGQW010001014.1:2328154-2342430 GCA_903798125.1 Danio choprae
GATAGATAGATAGATAGATAGATAGATAGATAGATAGATAGATAGATAGATAGATAGATAGATAGATTTCTGTTAATAATAACATATAATACGTGACCTCTATAAATAATTATGATTATTGGTGAATTAATATTCTCTTCAGTAAGTTTCTATGTGCGCCCTCTTTTGGCTGGAGCACCGGCCGGAAGTGAGGCAGCGGGGAAATGTCCGGTGACGTCAGAGCGTCTGAACGCCATTAGATCTGCAGCTGTTTGGAGAGAAACAACAACAACACGAACGACCCTCTGCACGGAACTCGCTCTGGACCGCGGGAGCCCGACGCCTCTTTCCCTCCACCGGGCTTCACCGGCTTCTAACCACGGCCGCTCTCGGTGAGGAAACTCTGGCCTCCGCTTCCTCCTCCTCCGACTCGGACACCGGTGGAGCGTCGCCGCCCCCGCGGAAGAAGCACCGAGCCTCGGCGGCGGAGGGAGTAGGAGAGCCCGGGGCTTCAGCGGGCCTACTGTCAGCAACCCACCTCAGCCGAACCGGCGCAAGCATGCAGTCAAACGGGACCGGACAAGAGCAGAACCATCCAGCGAACACGCAAAACGGAGATGCCAACGGCCTCCAGAGCAATGCGGGCTCAGCATCGGGGGCCTCCGGGACTGGTTCAGGATCCCTTAAGAAAAAGAAGCGGCTGTCCCAGGCGGAGGAGGACGTGATCCGCCTTATAGGACAGCATCTGCACGGGTTAGGGCTGAAGTAAGTGTCGCGGTAAACCAGAAGCACAACCGGGCCGAGTCGGTTCTGGTTCAACCCGGTTTGACAGATCGAGCGCAAGCACGCAGACATTATGTGATCGACGAAGCGAGCGAACGACGTCGATTTTTAAAAAATCGTAATTTATGACAGTCCAAAACATCTCACAATAAGAAATTACTCCACACATCTATAATTTAACTCATAATCGGACTGATACACGCAAAGAATGATGCGGTCACAGTTGACAGCTGCTGTGTGACATCTTTGTCAGCGGCCGAAAGCATATTTATAGTGAAATATGCTGATGGATTCATTAAAACCTTGCATCGTTTTTATGCCAACGCATTGTTTAATGCCTGTTAACATAACATCAAATCATGATGACATTCTCTGTCTGTATGCTTTTTAATGGCGGCTCTGGAATGCGTGCGTGTGTGTGTGTGTGTAGCAGCTGGTTTACATTAGAAAGAAGCTTGAATCTAATTTTAGTGAAGATCTGCTAAAGTCATCAGATGCCATTCAGATTCAAGCGCTGAACATGAATCCTGAATAATCTGCGTCCAGATCTGTGTGTTTGAACACACACTCTCACACACACGAATGAGGTTTGGATTTACAAGATGAGACGAAAACATGAAGAAAACTGAAAACATCCATCCCCTCCCCCTCTCTCCCTCACACACACACACACACACACACATACACACTCTCTTTTGTAATCATAGCATGACGTCACTCAGTGAGACCCTGCATTCAAAACACTTTCACACTGTTCTGGAAACCTTCACCTGTCTGCAGTCAGCTTCATCAACATGTTTCAGCTCGTCTGTCTTTGTTAACCTAAAAATGTTTATTAATTCAAACTGAGGGCAACTACATGTCATAATACGTCAACGTGTGACATAAGAGTCCAGTTTTTCTGCTGTCAGCTGTTATAATCGCACAAATACACAAAAGACATTTTAATGGTGATTATTTTCATTTAATAAGACAACTGTGTTTTGTTACATTTATGAGACAGTAATCAATATTAGTGAAGCAATTTGGTAATAATTAACTTAACTGAGGTAAAGTTGGTTTTATATTCGTTCATTTTTGAACAGTGAGAAGTTGTGACATTGTTTACTTTGAATATTGTGTCTGAAATCGCATGAAAGTATGAATTCAAAACAACATTCGCACTATTCAATTCACTGTGAACAATTTTGTACTTTGATAGTCATTGGATGATAATAAGATTTCCTATTTAAAAATTAGCAAAGAGTTCTTTACTAAAATTATATTACTATTATTAAATTTACCCCAGTATTAACTTTCTTTATGTCAGATGGGACGCGAGCATCAGTCTTATGCAAATTAACCTTGGTTTAACTACAAATAATAAAACAAAAAATATAATTGAAGGTAATTTAAAAAGTGCTTACCACAAATAAACCCTTGTTTTGCTACACTAATCCCATTTTAACTATGGTACTTGCTTTAAAACTGTGCATGTGCAAATGGTAATCAATGCACCAAAATAAAACATGGTGACTACTTTTTTACTGCAGTAAATCTATTGTTAATTTTTGCAAGGGACAGATGCCGCACAGAAACAGTCAATCTATATGGTGTTCGATGAGTGAAAAATGTTTCATGTGTCTATCTGTCTGTCTCTGTTTCCAGTCAGACGGTGGATTTGTTGATGCAGGAATCGGGCTGCAGACTGGAGCATTCATCAGCCACAAAGTTTCGAAACCACGTCATGGAAGGTGAATGGGACAAGGTGAGGATTCTCAATCCATGCGCAACATACATATAAATGCTTAATTTTAATAATGATGAGGTTTAAATCTTGTTGTCGGGAGAGGCGGACACCTTTATCCTGGTTTGAAGTCCGGATGCATACATTTTATTTCATGGTGTCTATATTATAGTAAGTGAAGTTTTAGATTTAGCTGTAGGGTTATTGTTATGTCTAATCAGTCTTTCCAGGATTTAGAGTCCAGTGGTTCTTTAGATCAACATTTTACAAAACCAATAATGCCATAGGCTTTGAGAAAAGCTGTCACAAAGTCATTTTAGGCTGCAGATTTGACAAACATGTCCCTGCAAAATCTCTGCAGGAACTGTCTAATGTAATGTTTTTACTATAGTAAGTGCGTGTGACTGGGGATTTAGCATAATGTGTTGTCATCAGAAGTTTCACTATTTAGTTTTTTTATTTTGCATAATGCTTTTTTTGTTTGTATGTGTTATTTTTAGCAGATTTTTTCAAATACACATTTTTAATTCATCTTAGAACATTTTTATTGACTTGATTTAGAATTAGGTGTAGATTTTAAACTTTACATTTGAATTATTATTATTATTTTGAATTTTATAATTCATATTTATTGTTACATTTTATTAATTTTTATTATTATTTCCATTTAAATTATAAAAGCTTTTATTGTTTCTGTCTCTTGCATTTGAATATTGCTGTAATGACTGGCATGGATGGCACTAGATTAGGAAATAATATTCCCCAATCCAGTTAGTTCCATTTTTTTCACATTAAATATCTTATTTCGCTAGCAATAATTTGCATGTACTGTCATGTTTATTAAGGTCTGTCCACGCTGACTGATGTATAGATATGAAGGAGGCTTTGAAAAAAAGGCTAAACCCCTGAAACCCTAAAAAAAAGCTTAATTTTGAGTTTTTAAATAGTTTTTTTTCTCTAACCACAGAATTTTGTGGGGTTTTTTTTAACCTTTTTACGTTTCATTTTTTTGCACTTTAATTTTGTGTATTTTTGTTTTGACTGATGTATAGATCTAAAGAAGGCTATGAAAAAAAGCTAAACCCCTGCCCTGAAACCCCAAAACGTGTTGAATGCATAGAGAGTTTTTAAATTGGGTTCTTTTCTCTAACCACAGGTGTCATTTTCCCCCTTTTTACCCTTCATTATCAACCTTAAGCATAATAGTGTGAGGTCGTTTAAAAAGTGAACTCCTATTTTTGTCTGCAGTGTAGTTTAATTGGGCGGAAATAAAAACAGTTGATAGATGTTGTATTTCGTACAGGAAGAAGCAGGTTTCTTGAAGCGTCTAATATGTCAGGCAGAAACCATAATCATGTTCAGGCTTTAGGAAAAAGCTTTTCAGAGCTCACGGTGGGATCAAAAAAACTCTGTAGGAATTGTTTGCACACATATCTTGCCTCTGGCTTCAGGAACCGTTTGGACCACTGAAGTGGATTTGGGTTTATTTTGTCTTCTGAATTAACAGTGGTAAACTTGAATGCTATTTTCTATTTTAGTTTTTCATCTATTTATAGAGGCAATATAACAAGCACAAAAGGCTTTTTTCATCTTGGGGATTTTGTGCAGAAAATGCTGCTGAAGTGATAGCTCATTCAAAATAAAAAGCTGTCATTTGAGCACTTTGATTTGTCCAGTCTACATTTTAACAGTATTTGTAGTATTTTAAATCTAAATACACCTTTGATATTTTGTCATCTAATGCAAAGACAAATTCAGGTGTGGCTAAATATCTTTTTGGATGCTGGTCATGGAGTTTCTGGAATATCATGGAAATTTAAAAGGTCTAATCCAGACTTTGAAAGTCAAGGAGTTTTATTTTTTATATTTCCAAGTCATGAAATATCTGGGATTTTTATTTGTTGCTTTCAATTTTAGTTTCCATGTATAAAAATGTACCTATTCTATACCATATTTTTTTCGCATTGATTCATGCCTGTTGTTATGGTTAATCTGTTTTTTTAGCTTTTCACGTTTAACAACTGGCAATCACTTAAGTCAAATTAAGTCAGTAGTCTCTACCTGTTAATAATACATGTCAGGATTGGATTTGTCACGATACTGAAATTCGGTACCAATCGATACTGAAATTTCAAAATAGTCCATTTCCCGCTAACATTTGAGCGCTGTTGAGCACGTTCTTAAACGGCACTAATTTGCCATTGTGTTCTCGTGCTTAACAGAAATGACTGTGATTGGCCGTGAAGGTCATCAGTTCACCGAACCCACCGCTGTTTACTGAGTGTAAACACAGATACAGGGACACTGGAGCATTTCAAAGTCACGTCAATCAGCTGGTTTGTCTATAAGATGACATACGAGCAATCTGCTGATGAATCGTGGCTTTAAAATGCTCCAGTGTCCCTGTATCTGTGGTTACACAGTAAACAGCAGTGAGTTCGGTGAGCTGAAGACCAATCACAGTCAAATCTGTTGAGCACATGAACACAATGGCAAATCAGCGCTGTTTAAGAACGCGCTCAAATACAAGTGGGAAATGGACGTTTTTAAAATTTCAGTATTGATTGGTACCAAATTCCAGTATCGTGACAACCCTAGTCAGGATAATATACATTTTAGTAGCTTTGTATTCAAAATGACCTCTTTAAAGACTCTTAAGACACTAATGATTAAATACACTTAATTTAATATTGATAAAACTCCTATTGAGCTATCAAATATGGGAGAGGGAACACTTCGCCACGCAAACAATAAGTACCTCCAATTTTTATTTTTACTTTACGTTAATTATACATTGAGTACATTTACATGAAACACTAATACTCTATTAAGACAATACTCTGATTAAGAGTCTACTATGTAACCAGTGATTTTTGATTGCTACGTGAAGTGCCAGAGGAAACTAGTGTTCAATGCTAACGTAATGACGTTAGTGGAACTATGTGCTATAACATGTAAAACGGGAATATGAAAGGAACATTCAAAAAGCAACTCATGTAAACACCTTGGTCATATTGTTGTCTTATACAAATTAAGGCAAATAATTAGATCACTGATGTCCATGTAAACGTAGTCAATGTTGTTCTCTTAGTGGCTAGAAAAGTCCTGCAAAATGATATTCAAGATAAAACCATTTTAATATTATTCAAAGCACAACAGCGGTCTGTTTTTCCATTCATTATAGGTCATTGAAATTCTGCTTTTTTGTAAGGCAAGTGGGAACCCTGTGGATCATAATGTTTAATTCAAAGTATTTGGGGTTACTTGTTTTGTCACTGTGCATGAATGTGTGACTGTATTACGGTTTTACTCTGGTTAAAGGTGGTATATTTTCTCTCAAAATGCTGGATGAGAATGCTGAACTGACGCATTTGTTTCTTTGTGGGACGTAGGCTGAAAACGACCTCAACGAGCTGAAAGCATTGATGCATTCACCCAACGCTATTGTGGTAAGACCAACCGGACCCGCATGCACTCTTAATGCTGAACGCTTCTGAAGATTCATCTGGAACAAGGGCTGTAGAAAACACTCTGAAACAGGGATGTGCAGTATTGTCAACAAATTAGGGTCCAACATATTGACCTTATTCTTTACGTACTAGCTTCTGCAGCCATTTGAATCTTTTTGGCTTGAGTCTTCTAGTCTCATTCACTTCTATTGATGTTTAGACATTAAAAACGGCTCGTTATGCTGCTTGAGGATGCAAACTGATATTTTCTTATTGTTGTTCTACTTTTTATGGATCGTCATGAACACACTTGTTTGTAGAGTTGTAGTTTGACCATGTTCTGCTGTTTATTATTCCTAGTCATCCTAGTTCAGGCAATAAGGTCAATAGGATCTAAGATTAGTAAAAACCTATTTTATTGTAGTGTTGTCACAATACTGGAAATTCGATACCAATCAGTTATGAAATTTTAAAAACCGTCCATTTCCCACTAACATTTGAGCTCTCTTAAACAGCGCTGATTTGCCATTGTGTTCACGTGCTTAACAGAAATGACTGTGATTGGCCGTGAAGGTCATCAGTTCACCGAACTCACCACTGTTTACTAAGTCTAACCACAGATACAGGGACACTGGGGCGTTTTAAAGTCGTGAAGATCAGTAGATTCATCAGTGGCTCACTCGTACATCTTTTTCATCACATTTTTTTAACGCTCCAGTGTCTGTATCTGTGTTTACACTCAGTAAATAGCGGTGAGTTCGCTGAACTGATGACCTTCACTACCAATCACAGATCTAATTGACCAAGCGTCTTATTACCAGGTGTCAATAGGGTTTTAAGAGGATAGTTCACCCAAAAATAAAAATGTCCTGTTAATTTACTCGCCCACAGGTCATCCAAGATGTACATTGACATTTGTATTTTTTTCAGTAGAACATTAAAGAAGATTTTGAGTTGAATCTGTGATCATTACCATAAAATAAAGTAAACAAGTAAACAGGAAATGTTCATTTTTTGGGGAGAACTATCCCTTTAGTTTTGACTGTTTTGTGAATGTATAAATAATGTAATCACTGATAAAGAAAGTGAGTCTTTGTTCTCTCTAGCGGATGAAGTTTCTGCTATTGCAGCAGAAGTATCTGGAGTATTTGGAGGACGGGAAAGTTCTGGAAGCACTGCAGGTGTTGAGAGGAGAGTTGACTCCACTTAAATACAACACAGATCGAATCCACGTGCTCAGCGGGTACTACACATTAACATACTTTATTAAAACATGCGTTACTGATGAGCTGTGTAGAGGGTTTGCGCTGTAATTGGTGTCAATGGCTCACTCTGATTGGCTGTGTGTTTTGAAGCTATCTGATGTGCAGTCATGCCGAGGATCTGAAGGCAAAGGCTGAATGGGAGGGGAAAGGAGCTGGATCACGATGTAGATTATTGGACAAGCTCCAGAGTGAGTATAAAAAACACATTTACACAAATATGTGTCAGGTATATCAGAATGGATTTTATTGCCAAGTGTGTTTACACACACAAGGAATTTGTTTTGGCTACAGAAGCTTCCAGTGTACATAAAGTGACAAGTGACAATTACTCTTATATATGGTATATATAAAGAGTTTATTTACAGAAATGGATGATTTTTTTTATTTTTTTTACTTTTTTAGATATCAAGTTTTTTGAAATCAATCTCTCAATACTCTTAAGTAAAAACATGATTTCTGAAAACTACTTAATTTCAATTTCTGCTCTTCAATGCACAACATAACATGGTATCTGAAAATGACTAAAAATGTAGTTTTCGCAAGTAAACTCTTGTGTTTATATGTATACACGTATGTATGCATCTATATATAAAATCAACTACTACCTATAGTAGAAAGAGACCGCCTAAATTGTCGGTTTGTCTGGATTTATGAACTATAGTTATGTTTTCAGTAAAATAATTTTTTTCTTAAAAATTAAGTCATTTTTTTTGTAACTAACTGCCGATTAGTTATTCAGAGTGTTGAGAAATCGGTATTTGATGGCATAAAACATTTATTTTGACAAATAGTCATTTTCTGCAAATGAACAAATAAATGATAATAAAAATAAATAAATAAAATGAAAGAAATGTTGTGAGAATTCTATATTAAAATAAAATTTTCCTGGAACACAGCTAAGAAATTGTAAATAAACATATACAACACACACAAAAAGATATGTGCTAGTTTTAATAACTATAATATACGATTTAAAGACCCCTAAAAAGGTAACTTTGTCATATGTCTGATATGATGTTTTTATATAAACTGTCTTGATTCTAACAGTGTGTTTGTGTGCATTATGCAGCGTACCTGGCATCCTCTGTCATGTCGCCTAAATAAATGAATAATAATAAAAAATAAATAAATAAACGTATGAAATGTTGTGAGAATTCTACATTAAAATAACATTTTCCTCAAACTCAGCTAAATAATTGTAAATAAACATATACAACACAAATCTAAAATAAAAAAACCCAATATGTGCTAGTTTTAATAACTATAATCCTGTATAAGAATCAAAGACCACTAAAAAGGTAATATTGTCACATGTCTGATATGATGATTCCTATAATCTGTCTTGGGTTTTGTGTGTATTATGCAGCATACCTTCCACCCTCTGTCATCTTTCCTAAATAAATAATAATAATAAATAAATAAAATGGAAGAAATGTTGTGAGAATTCTTTATTAAAATAACATTTTGCTCAAGCACAGCTAATAAATTGTAAATAAACATATACAACACAAAAACCGATATGTGCTAGTTTTAATAACTATAATATAAGATTTTAAGACCCCTATATGACCCCTATATATCTGATATGACGATTCCTATAATCTGTCTTGATTCTAACAGTGTGTTTGTGTACCGTTATTTAGCGTACCTGCCACCCTCCGTCATGTTGCCTCCTCGACGGCTGCAGACTCTGCTCAGACAGGCCGTGGAGCTGCAGAGAGACCGATGCCTTTATCACAACACCAAACTGGACTCCAGTCTGGACTCTGTCTCCTTACTGCTGGATCACGTCTGCAGCAGGTGTGCTGCGTTTACACATTCAGCCGCCACATGCGTCCCTCTGCGCTTTCACGTCACACGTCTGCGTTTGTGTTTGCAGGAAACAGTTTCCCTGCTACACGCAGCAGATCCTCACAGAGCACTGCAATGAAGTCTGGTTCTGCAAGTTCTCCAACGACGGCACTAAACTCGCCACCGGCTCCAAGGACACCACTGTGATAATCTGGCAAGTGGAGCCGGTGAGTGAAGGATGTCTGTCATATATATATGTATATGTATATATATGTACATGCAGCAAAACATCGCTCTGTTCCATTGAGCATCTGGAGAGGGTTGACCATTCATGGAGATCTGAATTTCAGTTTCACTTTTATTTACACCTGTTAGACTTGCTTTAAAAAGTTGGTTTGATTTAAAAAGTTGGACTTGGTTTAAAAGAGGTTGAGGCTACGTTGGCACTTGGCATGGGCCGGTATAAGATTCTGACGGTATGATAACCTAAACAGGGCTCGAAATTAACCTTTTTGCTTAGTAGCACTGGTGCTCCTAACTTTTAAAATGTTGTCACACCAGGCAAAATTTAGTCGCGTCCACCAAGAATTATGTGCACCGTTACAAGTTTTATATTAAGAGATTTATTGCATTTGAAATCAACACTAATCAAAACTACCAAACAAACAAAAATCTGCATGGGCCCACTGGCCCTGCACGCACTGCTTGACATGAATAAGATGAACCGATTTAACAATAATAACTGTGATGTTCTCACGGGTGGTGTCTGATATTGCACAGTTGATATGGACATGTAACTTCTTATTTGCATATGTCATCTTAATAGCAATAATGGTCTTTTCGTGAGCTGCAGTATTTAATCTTAATTTATGCAAGCCCTTTTACAAAGGTGTACGCGGTGTTAAAGTAAGTGTTAATTTATTTGTTAATTAATTAACAAGTGTCAATTCCCATGGAGGAACTTGAGATGAAGACTTTTGTTTTGTGTTTACTTTATGATTAAATTTGTTGCATGAGGTTTTTGCCTCTTTATTCCTTGAATGAGTATGAGTTTGAGCATTTCACACATTTCCGGTTTAACCCATGAAGAAAATTAACACAGAGGAACATAGAAACCCCACTGCCTGCTAGGGTTTCTGAAGTGTTCTTGTCAGAGCAACACAAACAGATCGCAGAAGTATAAATGCACAGCTATGTGGAAGGCATGTGCCGTGGGTTACAGCGATCACTCTGTTAATGCAGAGGTATATATCAACCTTTAAGGTATTGTGTATGCAGTTTCACCTGCATTTATACAATAAAGTGTACTTGTCAAAAAGGTGATATTTTGATCCAATCAGAAAAACACATGAAGTGACCAGATGTCAACAGCCCCATTAAGTCTGAGTCATTGTATTATCACAGTGTCCTGTTTCAGATGTGTGTTTAAAAAGGGTGCTTTCAGTGTTGGCTTGCTGCAAGTGACAGATTTCTGTAAACTTATCGGTATTTTACAACGAGTCTAACTCCACCCTTCTGGTAACGTACTGTTGTTTTAATGTACTTTAAAGTTTTCTACTTTGCTACTTTTAAATGGAAATGAAAATAAATGTGTGCTGTACTCTACTGAACCAAACTGCTTGGTGGAAAAGAGCCGTAAATGTAGCAGAATGGGATGGTTTGTTGTTAATATCAGAATGAGCTTTATTTGCCAAGTGTGCACAAACATGCACTGAGATTTTTCTGGTTTTCAGGAGCTCAGGGTACATACATACACATACACACATACATATCAACACAAGAACACAGAAGGGCATTGAATGTGTTGTTTGTGCACAGGACACACATCAGCTGAAGCTCTTACGGACTCTGGAGGGTCACGCATACGGTGTGTCGTATCTCGCCTGGAGTCCAGATGATGTTTACCTGATCGCCTGCGGTCCTGACGACTGCTCTGAGCTCTGGCTCTGGAACGTTCAGGTAAACAACGCACATCTGATTGAATCTGGGCTGTTTTGTTTTTTGGTCAATGTGAATTTCTGAATACTTTAGCATTTTATTTCTGGGGTGGTGTAGGGCTGCCTTCAAGTCATATTTGTATTTATTATGATTGTATTTATAGGTCATAAATAATGATTGTTAAATATTACATTAATCATATTTAAGAATATTAAAGGGCACCAATTTTAACCATTTTTCAAGATTTAATATAAATCCTTTGTGTCTCCAGAATGCGTCTGTAGTGTTTCAGCTCAAAATAGCCATCAGATTATTTATTATACCTTTTTAAATCTGGGAAATGGGAGCTGATTTACCATGGTGCCTGTTTTTGTTGCCTGTGCCTTTAATGCTAATGAGCTGGTTCTCCCCGCCGTTCCCACGTGCTTGTCACAGCCATAGCCTTCACTTAGACAAACTGTTCAGTGACGGACAAGAATGAAGCAGATCTCCCTTACTACAGTAAGAACTTTCACAACGGTTATTTGATATATTTGTTGTGGAGTTCATTTAAGCCTTTCTGAAGCGATGAGTCACTCACAATGTTATACAAGTTATAAAGTTCACTCGCGCACGCACACACACACATGCGTTAGTTTTGCACTGTTTGCACGGCAAATGTGATGGGGTACACGTAAATATCAACTGCTGTATGGACATCATTATGTTAATGTACAAAATAAACCTGATTTAAGTCCACAAACCGGGATTGAAGCTTCTTCTTTCATAATTGTATTGATGCTATGCGGCTGTGGTGATGAATTACGTAGAAATTTTACTGTCTTTATTAAAAACATGCACTGTTTTAAAAACGTTTTAAACTTGTAAAACTCATTCTTGATCACATTTGATGATGATTGAGAAGCACAGCGAGCTCAACAGATATTTTAATCACAGTTTCTTTGCACACGTCCTGTTTTGTTGATATGATTATACACGTTACTACAGAGACATGTTAATACGCGGCTGTCAATCAATTCGGTGGGCGGGGAAACCGCACTCCTACATTAAGTTGCGGTCGACCTCAAAATGGGAGGCATTTGGTTCTTATTTTACCGTATTTTAAAAAAGAGACTTATTGTGTTTTTATCACCCCAATATAACTGTGGACACACTATACCTGCACACAGTTCTGTCCAAACAGCTTACAAAAGAGGATTTTCATCATCGGTGCCCTTTAAAATATACTTCTTTTTAAATACATTTTCAAGCAACATTGTTAATATTTAAGCATTTTAAAAGCTTTTTCTCTTTTTAATTAATTGAATGAAATTAATTAAATGATTAAAATTATAAGTGTTTTTTTTTTAATGTTCTAATTATTTTTGAGAATATTGTCATTATTTTGATATTGACAACATTTGTAGAATAATTTTGAGAGTATTGTGTTATTTTATGGCAGTCAGAGGATTAACATTAATTCTACTAATTATTAAAGAAATTTTCAAATTATTTAGTATTTTTTGATAATGTATTGCTACAGTGTTCTGTATGGTTGAGGTCTTTTAATTTAATAAAACAATTAATAAAACAATTATTTGAATAATAATTTTCAGATTTATTCATTGTTACTATTTTAGATTATTTGTGAGCTTTGAGTTTCATTTTTACATTGTTGTCTTATATTGAAATTACAGTGTTTATAATAGAATAATCGTTACTAAATGTTAAAGATATTTTACAGATAAATTCAAAAAATTATATTATTTTATTCAAGCCAAATTTACTTTTCATTACAACCAATTACTATTCTTAAATGAAATTGTTATACCAAAAATCATCATCAATCATACCCATCATCAATATATTGCTCATTGTTCATCCTGATCTCTGAGATGTTGCCATTAAAAAAAAAAAACATTGCATACTAGTCAATAAAGTCATTAATTTTCCTTCTGGTTGTCAGACAGGAGAGCTGCGAACGAAGATGAGCCAGTCTCATGAGGACAGTCTGACCAGCGTCGCCTGGAACCCCGATGGCAAACGCTTTGTTACAGGAGGACAGAGAGGACAGTTTTACCAGTGTGTAAGTACAGAGCTTACACTCCATCACAAGGTGTCTGCATGGTCTTAAAAAGTATTAAAAGTTAATAAATCAGTGTAGAGAAAATTAAAGCCCTTAAAAAGTGTGTTTGTTTTTTCTTGCACATTTGCACCAGACACATCTTTACAATCATCCATATTTAAAAAAAACAAAAAAACAACCTTGTGCATTTATCATATGTGCTTCACACAGGTGAGTGGGCTTGACAAACCACCTGTAGAAACTCTCTCTCTCAAAAAAAAACCTTCCCCTTTTTACTCTAGCACTACATTCTCTGAGCACAAACAGTATCTTTGTAAAAAAAAAAAAAGCACTTCTTGTGTATTGCCTCTTCTTCTTAAATCGACGAATGCCTCCTCAGTTGTAAGTCGCTTTGGACGACAGCATCTGCTAGCTAAACGACTAAATGTAAAAATTATTAAAGTCTTAAATGCTACTTTACAAGGTATTCAATTCAATCAGTGAATATTGGGATGCTGTGTAGTTTATGAAATCGATTAACTCCTGCTAGATTTGACATTTGTTTACTACAGTAACAAAGGCAACACCATTACTCCTGCTGTTTTTTTCTATTCAGTTTATGAATAGTGTTTTAGTTTAGGATTAGTTTAGTAAATATACTGCAAGTTAAAATGTCGCCAATTCATTCATTCATTTTCCTTCGGCTTAGTCCCTTATTAATCAGGGGTTGCCACAGCGGAATGAACCGCCAACTATTCCGGCCTCAACCCAGTTCTGGGTAACACCCATACACTCTCGCATTCACACACACTATGGCCAATTTTTGTTTACCCAATTCACCTATATCGCATGTCTTTGGATTGTGGGGGAAACCGGAGCACCCGGAGGAAACCCACGCCAACACGGGGAGAACATACAAACTCCACACAGTAATGCCAACTGACCCAGCCGGGGCTCAAACCAGTGAGCTTCTTGCTGTGAGGCGACAGTGCTAGCCACTGATCCACCCAATTCGCCCAATGTCGACAATGTTACCGCTTAAAGACAAAAGTGGCGATGAGGTCTTAAATTGTATGGAACGAGTCTTATAAAAGGTATTGAATTCTTTCTGAACTCTCTGATTCCTGTATATACCCTGCATCAGCAGCACATACTGGTCTTGTCCTGAGTAATGATTAGGGATGCAAACGATTAATAAACGATTGATTAATTTTCCATAATCCTTTTAAATCAATACAATTTAATGATGGTTGATTAAAGGAACAGTATTTAATTTTGAAACGATTCAAAACGTGGTAAAA
>CAIGQW010001014.1:2342830-2376860 GCA_903798125.1 Danio choprae
TTGGTTTCGCACATGGCACTGTTTTCACACCAGCGCGAGTGTGTCCGTCGTTTAGCCGTACGAATCATTTTAACAAAATCAGATCGAAGCCCTCGAGACCTTCATCTGTGGAACAAAACTTGAGAACCATTTTGTATTGTTTTGGTTATTATAATTTTTTTTTTTTTAAAACAAAGCTGTTAGCAAAGTTCCTTGTTTTCACCACTTACCTTAGAGAGGTGGCGTTCGGGAGAGAGACTTTGTTAAATTAGTACAACAAAAAGCGAAAATTGAAACATGACTTTGAGGGCAACATGCGCGTTCAGAACGTGTGTGAAAAGGTGCCGACAGCTTTAAACAGAGAGATACTGTGACACTCGAACTGTCAATCAATCAGATATTGGGCGTTTTTGTGGAGTGTAAATGACCTATGCAGCAACATTCGAGCTGAGAGCCCCGATATAATGTTTCCTGCAGCAGCCATACCAGCATTAAGAGAAACCTTTTTTGATCGCACAACATATCCACAACAACTTACATTCGTTCAGTCACATCCAACACGGTCAAGTTCCCTGATCTGAGATGTTTACACCAAATATCAATCTTTTTCCAGTCCCCCTTTTTGGAGAGAAATATTTGCTATGGACTGATATTAAATGTTTGAAAAGATGCTTTTCTGCCTGTTTTTATGAAAGATTTTGTTACTTTTTTTTTCTTTTTGGTTTACAATATTTTTTTATTTAATTTTTTTTTTGTTGGACTTTATCTCTGTATCATTATATTAAACTATAACCAGATAAATTGTCTCCTCTTTTTTCGAAAAATATTTTATTTAAGCATTATTAGCCCTCTCTTTTTTCATTTAGAAGTAAGTATTGTTACATTAACCGTAATTTTATTTCATAATTTTTATCAGCTTTTTTTCCGCAGACATAAGATGGTGCTAAACGCCCTGGCCTTTGCCTCGCAGGTGGAAACTCAAAGAGAAATCCAGATTTAACACGTTAAAAAAAATCCTAAAATCTTTTCTAAAACTTACAGTATCGGTCACTTTAATACAGAAGACAGCAAGTTTTTTGCCAACTTGCAAAGTCTGAGATTCGTTATAAAAGCAATTATTATTCATGGATCGGTTTTCATTCTGATGGCTATAAAACAATGTATTAAAATCAAATAGATTTTGACATCAAATCGATCTGAAGCATCTACCTGTTTTCGGTTTTCCTTGAATTTTTGCCTGTTTACTTGAGGACCATTTTGTGCCATAAGCAAAAAAAAAAAAAAAAAAAATCTGGACAATAATTGGTCGCTGCTCGGACCAGGCTGATGCTTGTGCACTGTGACACATCTTTGCTGTTGATTTAGCTGATCCGAGAGCAGTTTGTTTTGGCTATACTGCCTCGTTGTTTTACAGAACTAAACACAAGGCTGCTTCATTACATTACAGCAGTGGACATATTAATGCATATGTTGATGATGATGATGATGATGATGATGATGATGGTGGTGATGAAGGGTTTGTCCTCTACTAACCATATGCAAGAACGTCTTTTTTTTTCCAGCGAACTGCAGATGTGTGGTAAACTCGGATGTGCAAGAGGTTTTCCGTCATGATAACTCTGCTCCTGAGCGAAGGGCATCCATCTGCATTAAATGTGTTATTTCAACAAGTGATTGTACTGTTTTGTATTGTTGTGTAGGAGATGTGTTATGTATGCATATTTTCAATAAAGCATTCAGGGTTTTGAAACATATCAAGCATTATGCATGAGTTGAAAAGCACTGGGGGCTCAGTTATTATTGTAAAGTGACCAGTTATGACATTATGCCATTTTTACTCATTTTTTAGTATATAAAGTATTTGATTAAAGAGAATGTAATGGTAATACTACAGGTGGCATGGTGGCTCAGTGGTTAGCACTGTCGCCTCACGGCAAGAAGGTCGCTGGTTCAAGTCCTGGCTGGGCCAGTTGGCATTTCTGTGTGGAGTTTGCATGTTCTCCCTGTGTTGGTGTGGGTTTCCTCCGGGTGATCTGGTTTCCCCCACAGTCCAAACACATGCGCTATAGTTGAATTGAATAAACTAAATTGGCCGTAGTGTATGAGTGTGTATGTGAGTAAGAGTGTATGGGTGTTTCCCAGTACAGGGTTGCGGCTGGAAGGGCATCCACTGCGTTTATTCTGCTGTGGTGACCTCTGAAATGGAGACTAAGCCAAAGGAAAATCAATGAATGAGTAATAATGCAGTGGTTTTATATTTTATATTATTTAAATCACGTTCAAATGTTTTAAATAGTTTGTAAATGTTTTATAGTATTGTGATAAAGCCTAATTAATTTGATTTCTGTCTCAGAAGAACAGAATAACAATCAACAAAAAGGGGATTTAGGGAAATAATGAAATGTATAGATATAAAACTCATCAAAAGTAACAGTAAAATAAATTCCTGTATTTCTTTGAAGCAACTCTTTAAAATGTAATTATTCAATTCATCTTTATTTCTATAGCGCTTTTACAATGTAGATTGTGTCTAAGCAGCTTAACAGAGAAGTTCTAGTAAACTGAAACTGTCAGTCCAGTTTTCGGAGTTGAAGTTCAGTTTAGTTCAGTTCAGTGTGGTTTAATTTTCACTGCTGAAAGTCCAAACACTGAAGAGCAAATCCATGGATGCGCAGCTCCACAAGTCCCAAACCAAGCAAGCCAGTGGCGAGGAACAAACTTCACCAATTGACGAAAGTGAAGGAAAAAAAAACCTCGAGAGAAACCAGGCTCAGTTGGGCTCGACCATTTCTCCTCTGGCCAAACTTCTTGTGCAGAGCTGCAGTCTGTAATGAACACAGTAAGCATTGGGGGTCTCATCATGACCACTTATTATGATATTGTTTTTTTTTTTTTACTCACTAATTTTTTTATTGGCTATTCAGAGTGTTTGCTAGAAATGATCAGATGGTGATAATAAATAAAAAGCAATAGTAACAAATAGTAATACTACTATAGTTTTATATTATCATTCATTCACTTTCCTTCGGCTTAGTCCCTTTATTTATCAAGCGGTCGCCACAGCGGAATGAACTGCCAACTATTCCAGCCTATGTTTTACACAGCGGATGCCCTTACAGCCGCAACCCAGTACTGGGAAACACACAAACACACTCACACTACGGCCAAATTACTTTATTCAATTCACCTATAGCGCATGTGTTTGGACTGTGGGGGAAACCAGAGCACCCGGAGGAAACCCACACCAACACGGGGAGAACATGCAAACTCCACACAGACAGGGGGCAAACTGTCACCCCTGTATTATGCATTATTTATTCACACGCTCAAATATGTTATAGTATATTGTGATAAAGCCTCAATAACTTGATTTCTATCACAGTACAACAACATAGCAATCAACAAAAAGGGGGATTATGGGAAATATTTAAATGCATAGATATATAAAACTCATCAAAAGTAACAGTAAACTAAATTTAATTCCTGTGTGCGAACTTGCGAAGTAATAGTAAAGGCAGTATCAGTTTCATCCACTTAGATATCAGAATCAGAATCTGTTTTATTGCCAAGTGTGCTTGCACACACACACACACACACACACACACACACACACACACACACACACAAGGAATTTGTTTTGACAAGTGACAACACAAAATAAATATAAACAAGACGACAAACATTAAACAGAGATGCAATTAGTCAAGAAGCTTTAGATATTGAATTGTATGTACAGATTTGTTATAAATATACAAGTTATAAGGTGCTGTATACAACTGTGTAGAGAAAGTATTGCACTAAATTGTTATAAGGTGCTGTGTACGAGTGCGTATGAGAAAGTATTGCACATGTTTAATGCACAGTAGGGGAATATTTAACTGTTCATGAGGTAGATGGCCTGAGGAAAGAAACTTTTCCTGTGTTTGGCTGTTTTTGTGCTCGGTGCTCTGTAGCGCCGACCAGACGGTAACAGTTCAAACAGGAAGTGCGCTGGGTGTGAGGGGTCCAGAGTGATTTTGTAAGCCCTTTTACTCACTCTGGAGGAGTACAGTTCTTAAAGTGTAGGAAGGGTAGTGCCAGTGATTCCTTCAGCTGTCCGGACTATTCGATGATATATGAAGATTAATAAAAAGCAAACAAGTAACTAATAATAGTAATAAAATAAATTAATAAAAATACATTACAGAGGCAAATTGATGAAATTATACAAGGTCCTTATAAAGTTTCACCGTTTTTGCACTTTTTTTATTGTAAACATTTTGTAATGTAGTTATTAACTTAACTAACAAAAGGAAAATTCTGCAAATTGTGTATAAAGATGAGAACAATTTACTCATTAAAATAAATAAATTGCCCATGTTGTGTTTATCGTGAGAAAAATATCAAATTATGGCACACATGGAAATTTAATGTTATATTTTAATTTGTTTTGCATAATAAATCAGACAAACCGTCTTGCACGCCTGTTTGCGTGGCAGCGTCGCCCCGCCCACTTCATCTTCTAGCTCTAGAGCGCGCGTGCTCGGTGTACCGCCGTCCTCGACAGTCATGGCGGCCCCGGTCGCTCAGTTTGATGAAGACTGGGAGGATTTTAACGAATTCAAAGCGGCAGATTCACACACCAGTTGGACCGCGACACCGGAAAATTCACCGCAGATCCAAAGTTTTGCATCCTTAAACGAGACGCTGAGCGCGAGCTTCCCGTACTCCAACAGCGCGTGCACGAACGACTCTGTGCGCCCCGTGAACGAGAGCGAGCTTCTGCGCGACGACGAGTGAGTGACCAAAACACACTAAAATATGATTATAACACAAAATATACAGACGTTACAAAATATATATATTAGCTAGTCCACTTAAATGACGTGATAGTATAAGTAGTTAGCTTTCAAGTTTAAAATTATCGACTGTGATTGTTTGTTTACAATTGCAATGAAGGACGTTACCATGTTTTTTGTATTTTTACCACGGGTAACGTTAGTACACTGGCATTGGTAAAGTCTAGAAGCTATACAGCTTCGGATACTCCGATATTTGTTATGACACTGTACAACAGTAATTAATATTTTACATTACTGTGAGGGATAAGTTTAGGGTAGGGGTAGATGTTAATAAAATACAATTTAATGGGTAATATAATAAATAATTCTCGTTATAATTACTGTTTTTACTTTACTGTGAGTTGTAGGTTTAGCTGGAAGTCCCTTGTTAACCATTATGCTCATAATACTGTCAGAGAACCACATACAAAAGTAAATATTGGACTTCATTACTGTATTTTAGACGTGACACCTTATAATGGATTTTAGACAGGAGGCTTTAATAAAGCATCTTTGGAGCAGTTTATTGTAGAAAGTGTAAAAATGATGTAAATAATATATTAATTTGTTCACTTGATTAAATTAAAACAAGAAACATTTTTTTTTATTACAAGTATTTAAACTCGAATTATTAATGAATTTGATTTAAATGACGTTATTGTAATGCTATCATTTAAATAAATAGTCAAAAAGTGCTTATATTTCAAATAAATATTTTCCGAATAATTTTTTTTATCATTTGTTATCTATATTCTTTGTAAAGCCGTTGTTGTGAAGTGAAGTCAAATGATGATTACAGTCAGCGTCATGAATCAAATATCAAAGATGTTTTTAATGTTGAGTTATAGAAGTAAAAGCAATCGCTTGCAGTTTTACACTTTCAAAAAGTTGGCAAAGTTAGTAGGATAAATGTTAATTTCATTAAAAGATTGTTTGAGAAATAGTTTCTGAGCTTTTCAAAACGCACCTCTTTATCTTTGAGAGGTAAAGTTTAATATAGTTTAAAAATGTGTAGTGCTTTTTTCTAGAAAAACAGATGAAAGGATGTGTCGAAATAAATTCGTCTTCAGTTTATGAAGCAATAACCTGCATGAATGTTCAAAAAAAAAAAGGTTGTTATTTTTCTTTCTATCAACAACTACATTACATGCACCTTTATCAGTTAAAGGTCAATAATCTAGTTAAGTCTTTTAAAATATGAGCAAATATTTGGATTATTGGTTATGTTATTTTCTTGTGCAATGTTTGACAGGATATGGAACGCTCTGACGGAGAATTACGGAAATGTGATGCCGGTGGACTGGAAAACCTCTCACACTCGTTCACTTCACCTGCCCGCTCTTAACCTACGACCTCAGGAGGTCAGATCTGTCCTTCATGATTTTGTGTTTGATTTTTTTTGACCAGTGCAGACTGAGCTCAACTGTGTGTGTTTGTGTTTTCAGAGACTGGAGGTCAATAATCTTGACCTGTCTGATGATGAGGAGCTCCGAGATCAGATGGACATGCACACCATCATCATCTCCTGTGTGAATGAGGAGCCGCTCTTTACTGCTGAACAGGTATATAGGGCCCTTTGAAATTCTTTTATTGATTTTTTTTTTTTTTTTTTTAAATCAAATTCTCCTTCTTTCACTTTTTACTGCAGAACAGGTATATAGGGCCATATGAAATCATTTTTTTATATTTTTATCATTTTTTTTTTTCTTCATATGGGTATTAAGGGTCCTGTGAAATCAGTTTAGTTTTATCATCCAACTTTTGCTTTATTTTTTTCTCTCTTAACTGCAGAACAAGTATATAGGGTGTTATGAAATCTTTATTTTTTCCACCTTTACTGCAGAATGAGTTTAAATGGCCCTATGAAGTCTTTTTTTTTTTATCAAAAGTTTTTTTTCCCACTCTTTACTGCAGAACAAGTATAAATGGCCTCATCAAATGCTTTTTTTAAATAATTTTGTTTTATTTTTTCACTTTTTACTGTAGAACAATTATATAGAGCCATATGAAATCCCTTCTATAACAAATTTTGTTTTGTTTTTGAAACAATTTTTTTTCCATTTTAACATTTTGGATTCTGTTTTTTCATGTATTAAAGGGTTAGTTCACCCAAAAATGAAAATTCTGTCATCATTTACTCATCAAAAATGTTTTCTTTGGACCCCTTGAAAAGGTATCACTGCGTGACAGTTTTTATACATTTATTTCAGTGTGTAGACTATATAATAATTAAAAAAACATTTTTTTATTCAGATTTCTTAATAAAAAAAAAACAATATTGTTATTTTTTCCCCAATTTTCCCAATACAGTACTCTTGTAAGAAAATATAAGCAGTTGGTAAATACTTTCATTATCGCTTTCACTTGAAATCACAATAAAATCCTGTTTGTTTGAAATAAGCTCCCAGGCAGGTTTAAGCTTACAGACCTTTTGCTATGGCAGCAAAACTCTGGATCATGTCAAATCATATCAAATCATTCATTCATTCATTCATTCATTTTCCTTTAGCTTAGTCCCTTATTTATCAGGGGTCGTCACAGCAGAATGAACCGCCAATTATTCCAGCATATGTTTTACTCAGTGGATGCCCTTCCAGCTGCAAGCCAGTATTGGGAAACACCCATACACTCTCACATTCACACACACACTCATACTCATTTAGTTTTTTTATCCAATTCACTTATAACACATGTCTTTGGACTGTGGGGGAAACCGCAGCACCCGGAGGAAACCCACGCCAACACAGGGAGAACATGCAAACTCCACACAGAAACGCCAACTGGCCCAGCCGAGGCTCGAACCAGCAACCTTCTTGCTGTGAGACAACAGTGCTAACCACTGAGCCACCGTGCAGCCCCCATGTCAGATCATCAATAATCAAATCCAGATAACTTAGCACTTTTCACAATAGTATTTAGATCTGTAAATACACTGTGTATGTGTTCTGCAGGTCATAGAGGAGATTGAAGAGATCATGCAGGAGTCTCCAGATGACGAGGAGCACGAGGGTTCGTCTCAGTTTGACCTCTCCATGAAGTCACATGAGTTACACACACTCACACACTCCACATCCTCCAGCAGCTTCGAGGAGCGTAAGTACTGCATGTGTGTTTGGAAATCTCTGGAAAGACAAAAAAAGAGCATATTTGGAAATGCTAAAAATGCAATGAAATACATTTGCATTGTTATAAAGATAATGCAATTAATGAAATTATTAAAATATTAAGCTGCTAAAACGTTTATACACTTACCAGAGATAAAAGCTATGTTTTCCCGATTTGAAAACATTTTATAGGTAACATAAAAGAGGAATTATAACTAAAACTATAACCTTGAAACCTGAAATGAATAAAAAAATAAACATTAAGTACTGTAAAATATGATATGTACAATTCTTTTTTGTGACTGTCATGAAATGATTGTTCTCAAGTTTATTGTAGTTAATTTAGCTGTAAATTCTCCAAAATGTTGACTCATCCTTTATACCTCAAAAAAACTGTCTTGTTGAAGTGAGTGTTATGAAATAACTGCACTGTAGAAATTGAGATAAGCTTTAGAGTTTTAAATGATTGCTCTGAATCCATTCAAGAGCTCTAGTTTTCACAGTTGATATAAGCATTTTATGCTAATTTTTCTTCCAACTTTTCAAACAAAACTCTGCTATGCCCAAAGTGATTGCCTATACATGAGCTTATCAAAATTTACAATGTTTATTTTACTAGCGCACATTGTTATTCTTTATGTGAACAAATAATCCCTACAAGTTAAACCACAAAAAAAAAAAAAGTTTTGTCTTTATCATCTAATAACAAAGTCTGATCATTTGGCTCTGCGTTTAGAGTGCCGGTGTTTCTCTGATGTCAGTTTGATGGTTTCAGCCACAATATTCTTAACCATGCCCCTCGTTAACCGTTGCTGTGCGTTCACACCAAAGGCGGCGAGAGTGTCAAAGTTCGCTCTGGCCGTCCTAGTGACAACGCTGTCTGCCTTCACAACTCCACCAGCGAGAGCGTCAAAATTCGCTACATTGATCTCGTATTTAAAGGGGCCGTTGCCAATAGCCTAGTGGTTAAGTGCGCCAACATATAGCACCAAGGTGCTCACGGCGATCCGAGTTCGATTCCCGGTTCGAGGTTCTATGCCGATCATTCCCCTCTCTGCTCCCAATGCTTTCCTGTCTGTCCTTCACTGTCCTATCACAATAAAAGGTGAAAAACCCCTAAAAAAATAATTATAAAAAAAAAACTAAACAACAACATGCTTTCTAGAGTGAAAATGTTGCACACTTTTTATCAAATTCATTTAACTATGGAAGATCAAGTTGCTTGTGTGGCTTTGCTCCACTTATCCAATATGTGCCCATATGTCTGAAATATTATGAAGCAGCAATACTGTTTTGTACTGTCGTTATAGTTAGCATGAGATTCACGCTTTTTTTAGGGGGGGAAAAAATATAACATTAATGCACATCATCTTGCCAGTACTCTCCTTTTTATGTGTCACTGTAAGAAAACATTGTAAATAATTGGAAATTAGGCAACCGCAATAATCAAACCCTTTGGTTCTGACCACAGTTGTTCCCAAGTTCATAGTGGCTGTGTTCTCTGGACTCCTCTCAAGCGGTGGACTTCTACATTCCGATTGTTTGCCACCGAATCGCATCATAGGCGAGGATGCGTGTGGCGTCATTCGTGCTGCCTCCTTTGTGCGAATAGCACCGCAGGCTGTCTAATCGCATCTATGCATTGACATGTAAATAACTCGCTTTGTCTGTGTCTGGTGGGAAAGTACCATTATTCATAGACTTTTTTTGTAATGTTTTCTTAAATATTACATTCCCTCTCATGTGTTTGTCAGGTCTGCGTGGTCTGTGTGTGTCGGAGCTGCTGGAGCGTCTGGAGGAGGTAGAGCGGCAGATTCGTGGTTTCTCCGAGGAGCTCATCGATCAGCTGGCGGTGCGAGAAGAACTGGACTACGAGAAGGAGGTAAAGAACACGTTCATCTCGGCGCTCATCCACGTGCAGAACCGACAGAAAGAGCATCGAGAGCTGCTGAAGAAGAAGAGGAAGATCAAGAGCACCGGTGGCGTACAGAGATCTGACCGCTTGCACGTGCCAGGAACCGTAAGCATGATAATTACCGCTAAACGCTCATTAGCAAAAACCCACACAACATTGGCATCCACAGAAATCTCAGTGCTTTTTTTCTTGGAATGGAGCATTGGCAAAGCTCTGCACAATACCTCGTCTGTTGGTTTAGCTAGAGATGTGGGATTTTGTGATTAGGCCTGTCACAATAATCAATATATCGACTTATTATTGCACAACACATGGACATGACACCCATACTAAAAACGGCTCTATTGGTCAATATGGTTAAAAAAACACTATAGTATTTACTATAAATTACTTTAGTATATTTTCATGTGGGGCCTTCTGGTTTACCTGTGATTAATATCGTAATTGTTTGATGATGTGTGACAATTAATCGCTTCTAAACTGAAATCTAGCTAGTGATGTGATAATGTGCACCGAGGCTTCGAAGTGTGTGTTGAAAAAAGAGGTATCTTGTGAAGCAGTTTACCGGAGCTTGATTCGTTTTGCCATAATCAGGTCATCAGGGATGTCCAAAGCTTAATTTTCGCCTATACCCACGTGACTGCTGTGGATTTTCATTCAAAGATTTATACCCCCTTAGTGGCTTTGTAAAGTGTATAGCGAGAGATTAGGCGTCGATTACATGCGTTTCTACTGTTTCAAAGCACTGCACCGGTCCCACACACCAATAATACTACTAAAATACAACAGTAAGTTATAGTAAAAAGCTTTTGAACCATACTAAAGTGTATTAAACCAGCCATGAGCAGCACAAAGTTTAGTGAATTATATATAATTCTAGTTAAAATCCTGAAGTATTTTTGCTGAAAAAAATTATAAAAAGTGTCAATCTCGCACACCTTTAATTTAACTAATTATTTTCACATCAGTATGATTTATATTTTGACGTTCTACCTTGATTAAATCATTTCAGGAGAAATATAATGATTTTTTCCTTGCCCTCAAATCTACATATAAAATGTACAAATGATAAATAAATCTGTCTACCAGATGTAAAACGCATAAGATTTAAAAGTCCCATGAAGTGCTTTGAAATACGCATTTTTTATTCGATGTTTGACATAATCTCAACCGAAACACGAAGAGAGGGCGGGACATAGTGTAGCCCCTCCCCCTTTAACAACAGCCAATAGCGTTTTGTTTTTTTCACAGCTCTGCCAGTGAGAGTGGTTGAGATCAAGCGCATCAAATGAAAGGCAATGAGAAGATATGTCAGATACTAGAGAGCATTTGATTGGTTATGATTTGATGAGAAACTGTAGTATGAGGTGACGTGAAAAAAATCATTGCTTCCTTTAGGCGAAAGTGACAAACTACAAGCTTTAAATGTTTATATCGGATTTTTATCTTCTAAATGCGAATTTTGTCACTGTTTTGGAGCACACTAGCTTATAGATATCTTAAAAACTAACAATGCTGATACTAACATCTGAAAAACTTATATTATGTTTAATTTCATGGGACCTTTAATGTTATTTTTTGTTTAAAATTTATTAAATTACCTCTAAAAATAAATTTAAATGTTTAATATGTGACTATCTGTCTGTTTCAGTATTTGACAACTGTGATCCCATATGACAGGAGCAGCGGATCACCATCTGTAGACGACCTGCAGATCCTCACCAAGAGTGAGTCAAGCTTTGTTAATTAACATCCCAATAACAACATACAGGAATCATAATCTGACAACAAAGGCAGATTCTTTTATGAGGATCAGATATCTGTGCTTCACATTATCTTATTTAGTAATGTGTATCATATGAAATGATGTACTGTACTGCTAAAACTTTTGGGGTTGATGCAAATTTTTAAAAATGAATGTTTATTCAGTAAGAATACATTAAACTAATCAAAAGACATTTATGATAGACAAGATTTCTGTTTCGAATAAATGCTGTTCTTTTGAACTTTATTTTCATCCTGAAAGTCATGAAAAAATTATTTTTATGCTTTTTATAGTTTTCAACACTGACAATAATAAGAGATATTTTGTGAACCTCAAACTAGTACCTAAGAATGATTTCTGAAGGATCATGTGACACTGACTACATTTACATGGACATCGGTAATCGAATTATTTGCCTTAATCTGAATAAGACAATAATATGATTAAGGTGTTTACATGAGTTGCTTTTTGAATGTTCCTTTCATGATCCCGTTTTACATGTTATAAAACATTAACGTCATTGCATCACCGCGCTATCCACATTTCCTCCGGAATAATACAATAAATAATACATTTTATTAAAAATATTTAAAAAAAAATCACTTACTTTGCTCAATACTTTGTTGATGCACCTTTGGCAGCAATTACAGCCTCAAGTCTTTTTGAATATGATGCCACAAGCTTGGCACATCTGTCTTAGATTTGTCACCTGGATTTAGGTCTGGGCTCTGGCTGGGCCACTCAAGGATATTCACAGAGTTGTTGATATTTTGATATTGATATTTTGGCGGTGTGCTTTGGGTCATTGTTTTTCTGGAAGATGAACTGTCGCCCCATTCTGAGGTCAAGAGCACTCTGAAGCAGATTTTCATTCAGGATGTCTCTGTACATTGCTGCATTCATCTTTCCCTTTATCCTGACTATTCTTCCACTTCCTGCTGCTGAAAAAGATCCCCACAGCATGATGCTGCCACTACCATGCTTCACTGTAGGGATGGTATTAGCCTGGTGATGAGCGGTGTCAGGTTTTCTCCAAACGTAATGCCTGGCATTCACTCCAAAGAGTTTAATTTTAGTCTCATCAGACCAGAGAATTTTGTTTCTTATGGTCTGAGAGTCCTTCAGATGGCTTTTTGCAAATTCCAGGCAGGGATTGGCTTCCGTCTGGCCACTCTACCGTACAGGCCTGATTGGTGGATTGCTGCACAGATGGTTGGCCTTCTGTAAGGTTCTCCTCTCTCCACAGAAAAACGCTGAAGCTCAGACAGAGTGACCATCGGGTTATTGATCACCTCCCTGACTAAGGCCCTTCTCCCCCGATCACTCAGCTTAGATGGCCGGCCAGCTCTAGGAAGAGTCCTGGTGGTTCCAAACATCTTCCTCTTACGGATGATGGAGGCCACTGTGCTCATTGGAACTTTCAGAGCAGCAGAAATTTTTCTGTAACCTTCCCCAGCCTTGTGCCTGGAGACAATCCTGTCTCGGAGGTCTACAGACAATTCCTTTGTCTTCATGCTTGGTTTGTGCTTTGACATGCACTGTCAACCCTGAGACCTTATATAGACAGGTGTATGTCTTTTCAAATCATGTCTAATCAGCTGAATTTACCACAGGTGAACTCCAGTTAAGCTGCTGAAACATCTCAAGAATGATCAGTGGAAGCAGAATGTACCTGAGCTCAGTTTAGAGCTTCACGGCAAAGGCTGTGAATACTGATGTACATGTGTTTGTACATTGTTCAGGTTTTTTATTTTTAATAAATTTGCAACAATTTCAAAAAATCTTTATCCACATTGTCATTATGGGGTATTGTGTGTAGAATGTTGAGGAAATAAATGAATTGAATCCATTTTGGAATAAAAAATGAAAAAAAAAATGTGGAAGAAGTGAATAGCTATGAATATTTTCCGGATGCACTGTATAGTTGTGTTGGCATAGAATATTTGCAGTGTGTTTTTGTGCAGTTCTCCATGCGATGCGAGAGGACAGCGACACAGTTCCTGCTCTTCTGACCGACTACATCCTCAAAGGTATTAGAAACTCAAATCAGTGGTCAATCTGCATGACTATCAGTCAGAACGCCACTGATCTTCTGTGTCTTTATGTGCTTTATTTGTGCTGTCGCTGCATTTGACTGATCTAGCACTGGTGTGAGAGATCAGGAGACGGAGGTGTGTTGTCTTTATAATGATAATTACAAACACTACTGAGCAAAACACAACACAATTGGTACAAATGGTGTTTGTAATTTGCTATTCTAAATGAAGATTTGGTCATATTTACCTCATTTCTTGGATTGATTTTTGGCTCCAAACTATAGTTATGTAAATCTACCTTAAATCCAGTCATTTTTTTGTCTATTTGTGTGTCTTTCTGTGTATGTAGTGTGTGTTGTCGTCTTTGTGAAGTGTGCTAGTAAACATGATTGGTCTTCTAAGTAGACAAGACAATAATGAACATCCAAAAATACAATTAATAGTTTCTTATGATGAGTTATTTAGATTTTTAGACTGTAACTGCAATAATTTCAGTTTTTTTATTTATTGTATTCACATAAACATTTTTATACTTATTCTTACTTTTTAAAACAATTGAATTTAAATTTTAAACGATGCAAAATATATACACTGAAAATTTATTATTATTATTATTATTATTATTATTATTATTATTATTATTATTATAATTATTTGACTTTTTCACTTTATTGTAAGCTTATATTAGTTAACCGTAGTTAATTCTTTACTTAATATGAGTTAACAATGACAACAAACAATAACAATTGCTTTAATAATAGTAAGGCAAGGCAAGTTTATTTATATAGCACATTTCATACACAGTGGCAATTCAAAGTGCTTTACATAAACAGGAATAAAAGAGACAAGTATAAAAAAAATAATAATAACATAAAAACAGATAAAAATGTGTTAAAACAGGTTATAAAAGAATGAAAAAGAAAAGAAAGACATAATAGTGTGATCTGTCGGACGTAGCACAGTGCTCATTCAGTAAAGGCACAGCTAAACAGATGTGTTTTCAGTCTGGATTTGAGTAGTAGTCATTGTTTATTTTTTAGTTAATAATGCATCAATCAACATTAACTGATAATAAGGTAGTTCTTATATTTGTTTAGCGCTTTTAATGTCTTGGAAACTTTTGTTTACTTATGTATTGCTATATATTATTTAAACAATGTTTCTTTAAATGTTATTAAATCTGTTGGACACATTTTTGCAGCTTAAATCAATATCATGATTAAAACCATATTATAAAGTATCAGTATTTATTGTGATATTAGAATTAGAGGTTTTAATTTGTTAAAATTTTGAGGCTGCATTTATTTGATAAAAAAAGTAATATAGTGAAATATTATTAAATGTTTTCTTTCACAAAATATAGTCCAATGTATTTTAGCTAATAGACGGACAGGTTTTTGCAACTTACTTTAATACCCCGATTATACCATATAATTAAAGTATCAGTACTTACTTTCCATAACCTGCCTTTTTCTAAGGACGAAATTGCATTATTGCATTGGTTAAAATATACACTGTACAAAAACATTCAACACCACTCTTCAGAAATTAGGCTAATGATTTTTGTTTTGTTTGTTATTTTAGTCTCATTACAACATTGAGGCTGTATTTATTTAATAAAAAAACTGTAATATTGTGGAATATTATTACAGTTTATGAATAACTTCTATTAGAGAATACAGTCAAATGTATTTAAAAGATATTTTGTTGTCTAAAGAAACTCAATCATAAATCTATTAGGACACATTTCTGCTATTTACTTCATTATTGTTATTATATCATATAACATAATATACTATCAGTACTTACTTTGATATTAACAATTTTTTTATGCCACAACCTGGGTAATTCTAAGGAACTAATTTAAAGCACTAAGTTGAACACTACTGTTCAGAACTTTGGGCACAATAGTTTAGACGTTAATTAAAGTGTTTTTTAGTCTCATTACAATTTTGAGGCCAAATTTATTAAATTAAAGAGAGTGATATTCTGATATATTATTACAATGTAAAAACAACTTTAATATTTGAATATATATCATTCATTCATTCATTTTCCTTCGGCTTAGTCCCTTCAGGGTCCCTAATCAGGGGTCGCCACAGCAGAATGAACCGCCAAGTTATTCAGCATATGTTTTACACAGCGGATACCCTTCCAGCTGCAACCCAGTACTGGGAAAAACCTATACACTCTCACATGCACACACATATACTACGGCCAGTTTAGTTTATTCAGTTCACCTATAGCACATGTGTTTGGACTGGGGGGGAAATCGGAGCACCTGGAGGAAACCCACTCCAACATGGGGAGAACATGCAAACTCCACACAGAAATGCCAACTGACCCAGCCAATTTATTACTATTTTATTATTATTTTTATGTATGTGTGTGTTGTGCAATCCTACCATTATATAAAGCTTATTTATCCAGTATTATTGTGACAAAGGTGAAGATTTTCAAATATAGACACTTGTGACTGGTTTTAGGGTATAGGGTCGCATATATTTATTATAATGCTAATCTATCCAATCTTATCTGTTTTTTTCAGTGTTGTGTCCCACATAGAGTTTGTGGAGCTGCTAATATCATCAGATCCTCTTCATCTCTCCAGACGATGCTCTTCTCTATTAATGCACAGAATCGACCCCAGTAGTGGCATTTATCTCTCAGTCTGAATGTATGTTTGGTTTTCTACACGTTATCGAGCGTGAGATTGAGTGTCAGTATTTAGTTAATTCTCACATTTCAGTCTAGATTTCCTCTGTTATTATCATTATTATTACTACTCCAGTGCAGCTGTCAAAACACATATAGAGGAGTTATTCAGTTAACCCAGATCTAGATTTAGCATTTCTTTTATGTTTTTGGATCTTTCCATTAATGAAATGAGATTTAAGATGCCTTTCCCGTGATTTAAACACCATTAGCAAAGGTAAAAATAATATTAGATTAAGAAAAGGTGCATTTTTTTAATGTATGTAGCTGTCAAATCGAAATGTTTACCATATTACCGAATGATAATGTGCAGATTAGCTGTACTGAACAGAGTATTCATGTTGTTTAATTGAATTGTCAGTCACTAGTTTGTTTTTATGTTTGGCCAGCTTTAGGAATGACAGTATTAACTAATTAAGAGAGGATGCACGTGATTGGTCAGATCTGGACTTCTGTCTTGAGGTACGAAAAGGTAAAACACTCATAGAGGGAGAACACTTCTGTCTGTACTCACTAAGGTCCTGTAACAGGAGCCAATGATTGTTTCAGGCTCTTTGCCGATATGCATCAGAAGTGATAGTTTTGTAAGTAAAAGATGAAGTTTTTTGGAGGAGATTGAGATTATATTGTGTTGAGGCCTGCAGACGCACAAATGTAAAGGATTATTTCACTCAAAAATACAAACTAAAGTCGTAAATGTTTAATTCTCATGTCGATTTAAACCTGTATGACTTGTTTTGTAAACAGATGAAGAGTAAATTGGGACGATCAAGCAGAAGTGTGCCATATTATAAATCTTCTCAAGTCGTTTGAGTTGATTTTTATATTTGTTTTCATGAAAGAAAGTCATACACGTTTTGGAACAACATTTAAGTGGTTACAATTTACAATAATCTTCCATTAGTTCATGTATTTACAAACATGAACTAATAATGAGCACTAATAGTACAGCATTTATTAATCATCATAATTCAACATTTGCTAATGCATTATTCAAATCTAAAGTATCGATAAATACTGTAATATATTTTCATGTTAGTAAATATTAGTGCTGAGCAAAGTTTAATTGTGATTAATCACATCTAAAATAAAAGTTTGTTTTGATATAAATGTGTGTATTATATACATTTATTATGTAAATATGATATGCACACATACATGAAAACATAGCCACTTTTTACATAGATATTTAAATTGATATATAATTTGTATCATGTACATATAAATATTTTATATCTAAATATTAGTGCTGGTCAAAGATTAATTGCATCCAAAATCAAAGTTTGTTTTGAAATTTTATGTGTGTGTGTGTGTGCTCTGTATATTTGCATTATGTATATATAAATACACACATGCATGCATATATTTGAGAAAATGTTTATTTACTGTATATTTAGATATAAAATACATATGTATATATTAACATTTAATCACTGTATGTAATTTATATTAATTTAAATATCTATGTAACAAAATTGTATTGTATAGTTATATGTTTTTATGTGCATCACATATACAAAGTAAATATATATATATATATATATAATAAACACACATATTATGTGAAAACAAACTTTTATTTTGGATGCGATTAATCTTTGGCCAGCACTAATAAACAAACAGGGGCCTCGCGGTGGCGCAGTGGGTAGCACAATCGTCTCACAGCAAGAAGGTCGCTGGTTCGAGCCTCGGCTGGGTCAGTTGGCGTTTCTGTGTGGAGTTTGCATGTTCTCCCCGTGTTGGCGTGGGTTTCCTCTGGGTGCTCCGGTTTCCCCCACAAGTCCAAAGACATGCAGTATAGGTGAATTGGGTAGGCTAAATTGTCCGTAGTGTATGTGTGTAAATGAGTGTGTATGGATGTTTCCCAGTGATGGGTTGCAGCTGGAAGGGCATCCACTGTGTAAAACATATGCTGGATAAGTTTGCGGTTCATTCCGCTGTGGCGACCCCAGATTAATAAAGGGACTAAGCCAAAATGAATGAATGAATAAACAAACATTATAAACATTTTCCCAAATATATGCATGTATTTATATAAGCATAATAAATACATTCACTACCCATGTCAAAACACTTGGCATGTGATTAATCTCAATTAATCTTTGCCCAGAACTAATAAATACATTAACTATCATTGGAACCTTATTGTAAAGTGTTACCTTTTTATTTTTGAGCGAATTAGTCCTTTAAATTCAGGCACCAATTTCCACATGTGGACATCAAATCTTACATGTCTGTTCTGTTGGAGACACTTTGGATGTTTGCATTGGTTTCATTGGTCAGTTTTGTGCTGATTTGCATGTTAATGCGGGTAAAGCATTGCACATGCATCCGCAGTAAAGCATTTCGAAAGTTAAAGTTGCTGCATGCACTTTCAACTGATCTAAAAGGGAACGGTTTAGTAAAAAAAACTCCAGCTCTTGTTTGCGTCATCAGGCTGTCGAGGCCTGATTCTGAGAAACATTAGCAGTGCACAGTAAATCAGGGTACATGTACTAGAGATTATATATTTATACGAGCAATAATGAAACGCTGCCTTTTTCAATGCATGACATTTTGTATGTTGAAACTGACCTTATTTTTAACACGGCATTAATGGTCCTTTTCGATTAGTATTTTATAAGCAACGCATTGTATGTAGCAGGGCAGTTTTTAAAATCAAAATAAAAGCGTCTGTTCTGTTCATCAAGCCTGCTGTGCATTTGTGTCTCAGTGATTTTTTTAAATAATGTAATTAAAGATTAATATTGCAATTTTTGTTTAGCAGAGCGAGCTAACATTAATCACCAAAACAAGCAGTGTTAAAACATGATGCCAACATTTTAAACATACTAGAAATGTGCCATGCGTTAAAGAGCCCCTATTATGGGTTTTTGAAAATTACCATCCATGCAGTAAGACGGCTCCAAGTGAATGAAACATCCAGCTGAGGTTTAAATCTGAAAGTGCACCGTGTTTAAAACTATTGATTCTATTTAGTCGACTCAGAGTCAAATGAATGATTTGTCCTTTGTTCGGATCTATTGCCTGCATGCGTCGACGTCGATACAGGACAGGCCTGTAGCCAGGGGGGGTTCGGGTGGTTCGAAAGACCCACCCATCACTGACAATGGTCCAGAATTTGTCCCATACACGAGCTCATTTGTTCTATTTTGACTGCCATGCCATAATAAATTGTGAAAATAACCATCAAAGAAGGCTTTAAGACCACGCAGAATCCTCTTTTGGCTGTTGCTTCAGCGGGACTGAGGAAAGTTGAATGTGCTGGCCAGTTTGTGTTTGCCTAATAAATGACAATAGACTAGTTTTTTTAATGTAAAACTTGAACAGCGTCCTTTTTTTCTAATGATATATGATGTAATACATTTGTATCTGAAAAATAAGTATTATTCTCATATCTTTTTCTTCTAAATCTTTAGGAAATGTTTTTGATGCATCAAAAAGTGTGGTTGATGACCATCCGACAAGCTAATCCAGCATAACAATTATGCTTAAAAAGTATTTAAACCTCATAATTAAATAGAAAATGAGGCTAATAACTGCAAAAAGGTCCATATTTTAAGAAAAAAGAACCACCCCTGGCTACGGGCCTGCAGGACATCACCAAATATGTAGTGCTAGATCCAGTAAAACGTGAACGCGCCTTTCCCTTTAGACACTAGCGGAGTGCGAGGGATCATGGGATTGATCATGACGTGAAGGTTACTATCACAGAGATGGAGATTCGGCTGAGAGAAATGAAGGATTAAAGTTGATTTTCACAAAAACGCCACAATATAACCAACCGTGTGCTGTTTGTTCTTGCCATTTGTCTGATGATTGATATAATAATCTACCCTGCAGCGTGGGGTTCGCCATCCGTTTGTTATTAAAGGAAGGATCAGCAAAGACTACATATGTATGGGGCCTTTGTCAGTAACTGTTACACAGTTTGTATGGACCAGTTTCTTCTTCCTTCAGATCCAGTAAGTGTTTCTCCTTCTTACACAATGCAAAGTGTGGTTAAAATGGTTGCCTCGTTTTCTGTAGTATGTAAAATATGTATTTAATTGTGTGTTGTAACTTGTAATCGCTCCGCATGGCTGGTAAACACATATCTATTATAGATCAGTGCTTGTACTGTATCTATCAGGTTAAATCTGTATGGGCTATTTCACATATTGTGTCCAAAACCACGTTGAAAACGCGACACGTGCTTCTTCTTTTACCGATTAAAATGCATTTTGTGCTCGCGATCTCCTGCTGTTCCTTGCTATGGCCATCATCAGCTGTTCCCCTCACGCGCGGCGCAGTCAATTTTCAGAATAGTTCAACTTTTGCCACAGTGTGGATTATTACTGAATATGTGTCGTTGTGGTAAGGAATAGAGGAATATGCTGGTGTTTAACTGCATTGCTTTAATGCATTCCTGCACTGGGCTCTCACATATACTCTGTGCTCAGAGTACTTCATATAAACGTGCTGGGCGTTTCTCTCCATCTCGCACTGAAATCAGTCAACCAATCACAACAGACGGGGTCATCGGACCAATCAGCACAGATTAGCATCGCGCTAAGGAGGGGTTTGGGAACAAATGAGTTGCTGAACAAATCATATGGGAGTCGTTGGGATAATTAGGCAAAAATAAATGCATATTATAAGACAATAAAAGTGTTTTTTGACCTTGCACGCATATCAGCCTGTTGTTGGAGACCCCCAAAACCAAAATATGACCTTTTACAATGCATAATAGGGGCTCTTTAATAAACTTAAATGTTTAAATATACTAAAATAATAAACCTACAGAGAACATCTGGTCATGTTCTGAAACTTTAAATATGTTAGCAACATAATAGCAATGTGCAAAAACATGATAGCAGCATATTAAACTTACTAACAATGTGCTAAAATGAATTAGCAACATTCTAATTCATGCAAGTAATGCGCTATAAGGTGATATAAATATATCGACATGACAAAACATGTTAGAAATGTATTAAAGGGGACCTATTATGCAAAAATCATTTGTATAACTGCTTTAAACACAGTTGTGTAGCAACAGTCTCTAATGGTAAAATAATTATAGGTTTTTTAAAATCTATACTGTCATCAGAGGGGGAAAGCCCCGCCCACTAGTGACCATCTCTCCCTCATTAGCATGGGACGTTAGTCGTGTTTTTGAACCTGCCACTATGCTGACACACAGGCATTTGTAGCTCCACCCCTTTTGAAAAGAGCACAATCTCATTTGAATTTAAAGCGACAGTCACCAAAATGGCACAGTTAGCATCAAAGCCTAAAAGGGGCAGTTTCAAAGAGTTATAAAACATTATTTGTGGGCTATTTTGAGCTGAAACATCACACACACACACACTTTAGGGACTTCAGAGACTTATTTTACATCTTGTAAAAAGGGCCATTATCGGACTCCTTTAAATTACTCCTTCATTTTCAGCATATAATTCTAACATTCAGTCGAGGCTTTCTCAAATCAACATTAATTTTTGTCCCAATTAACGTCACTGTCTAGTAGTAATTGAACTTCGAATGCAGAAACATCATGAATATTTGTATGTATCTTGTAAATGTTTTATCGCTAGCCTTAGATTCTGTGTTATGGAAGCTAAATAGGATAATATTGATTTTGCCTTTTTTTTGTCTCACCTTAAAACTGTTAACATTTACAAGAATGTGAATTGCGAACATAATAAATGCTGTACAAATATTGTTCATTATTAGTTTAATTACTTATAGTTCGACATTTACTAATGCATTATTAAAATTCAAACTTGTGCTTGTTAAGATCAGTTAATGCACCACGAGTTAGCAGTTAACTAGCAATGAATGACTTTTTCATTAAATGTTAACAAAATGAATAAATACTGTAATGTATTGTTATTAAAAACAAACTAATACAACCTTATTGTGAAGTGTAACAGTTAATTTTACACTTCCAGTTATGGCGAGGTGCTAAGAGGTCACAACTTTTTCTTTTTCTTTTTTTTTATAGCTCTGATGCTAGTTTGTATTTAATCCTACAATAGCAACTAGAAATGTATATAAAGTTAAACAATACGAACTCAAGGTGGGTGCAATAAAAAGGCAAGAAATGAAGACATAGTTAATTTTAGGCTTAAAGGTGCAGTAGTAAGTTTGACACCCAGTGGTTGAACTAAGTATTGCACACCAAAACACAGCAAGCGCAGGTTGCCAGATTGACGACATCATAAGAAATGTGTCTAACTATCCAGTCTAAAGGCTGATTTAAAGCGTGTTCTAACTAAAAGCAATGGCACGCGATTAGCCAGAACGAATATTCACCATATTAAAAGGGGTTTTTGCTCTGACCAACACCTGAAACTTATATTTTAGAAACCGTTTTCACAGGTGAACAGCAGGATAAACTGACAATGTTTATCTCAAGTGCACCTCGTGCTTTATTCAGTGTTAAATGCTAATAATGCGAGTTTGAATGCCATTTTACATGACATTTATTGCCATATTACTGAAAGCAGCAGCAGATAGTTCACCTCAGATCTTGAAAATAAAATAAACCGTTTGAAATGGAACTTTAGATCTGTAACTCAAAACCAACACATATCAGTGATTCAGCATGTACAGTTAATAGTATTAAAGAGATTTAGTATGTATTAATTAGATTATAAACCTTACCATTTCGTTGGAGTGCAGTAAGTGCACTATTCTGTGCTTCTGAATGGCTGTATTTACATTTCTGTCGTGTTTCATCAGGTGCAAACAGCCAAATTGCTCATCATGGCAAATCTTGTCACGTAGCATGTTGTTTAATGTTCTTTAATATCCGCAAACATATTATGGTATTTTTAGGCTTTAGAAGAGTCAAAAACGTACATACAGCACCTTTAATGTTTTATGAATCTGCCCCTTAGAGGGGGGGGGGGGGTATTTAAAAAATACATGAAAAAAGTACTTTTATTATATATTAATATAGAATATTAAAGCTTTGATATGCAAAAAACATTTACTTCAGACAGATGAGGATGTAATACTGAAGAGATGTCTTTAATATCTTAATACCTTTTGTACCACACTTAAACATGACATTTGCAAATAAAATTAAAAGTTCTTAAAAAAAAAAGATTTAGCAAGTTTTCTTGTAAAACAATCCATTCGCAAGTATTTCAGCTTCTCAGAGTGACCTTATAAAAACATTAGCCTCAGGTCAACAGATCCATGTTGATATGAACTGCTTTATCTTTTATTCTCTGTGTGATCCAGTTTCCTCCTCTGAGATGAGAGTTTATAGTACAAGCTAAACGGGCTGATAGATGAAGACGAAGATGACGATGGTGATGATGAAGGTCAGAGATTGGTGTCAGTGAACATGGTGTGCTCTTTCCTGACGGTGCTAAAGCCTTTAATCGTTTCCACAAACTCCTCGCCTTCAAACTGTTACACATGCAAATAGACAAATGCAGATATTCAATAAATCGTGATAACGAACATGCAAAGTATCGAAATCACAAACACTTCAAAATACAGTCAATAATTATTTATTGTTAACATGTTTAGAGTGCTTTTTAAAAATATCCACATTTTATTTGTGCATAAACAATAATAATATATTTATTTTATATGTCATATAGCGCCTTTTATATAGTTACTTTCTCAAAACGCTTAACATAAAAATCAAGACAACACACCGTGCTCAGCGTATATGAGTACACCCCATTTGGAAAAAGAATATTTGTATCCATTTCTCAGTGAATATGGGTCATATATATTGGTGCATTTGAATAAATATTTATTAAAAGGTTATTTTAGTCACTGAACATCTTTAGGAATAGAAAGATAATACATTTAATTCATGCTAAATATTGCAAAAAAAAGTACAAACGACAAAATTTCAACAAAACTTGATATATTTTTTGTTTCTCTTGATTTTTACTTAGTGCTCAGCATATATGAGGACAACCCATTTTGAGCATGAATATTTTTCTCCATTTCTTAGTGAATATGGCTCATATATATTGGTGCATTTGAACAAAACAGATTTATTAAACAGATATATTTATTAAAATAATATTTTAGTCACAGAACATCTTTAGAAATGGAAAGATAATATGTTTAAATTCATGCAAAATATTGCAACAAATATTACAAACTGCAACATTTCAACTAAATTGTCTATATTTTTTGTTTCTCTTGATTTTTGCTATTTTTGAAAAGTTTATTTAATATTTTTCCCTTACATAAATTTGGGCTACTAATTTTTGACCCATTATTGTAAGTTATGTTGTTAGATGAGCTCCAGATTTGACTTCAGTACTGACTAAACTAATGTATATGCACAAATATAATATTGTAAAGCTTCATATAGCGAATATTAATTGAAATGAGAGATTTGTGGGGGGGGGTGTACTCATAAATGCTGAGCACTGTAATATATTCTGCTAACATAGTAGAAAGCTTTATTCATCTCTGTGAGGGGAAACTCATTGGCCACCATTACCGTTACAATACAATAAATTATTAAACAACAAATGCTACAAAAAAAGTACAACAACCAACTACACATCACAACACTAGTAATATAACTAGTATATTGGATGTCCTTCATATTTCAAAATGACCTGTAATTTAGCCCTTGTTCTCTTTAACAGTCACCTCAAGTGAACCAGGATTAAAACCAATAATAGAACCAGCTTTTTAATAATTTTATTGATCCTGTTTCTATCATCCACAGTCACACTACTCCCCACAACACTGCACACGTTGAACAAAACACTGGCCAGAATTCCCTGATAAAAAAACATACAGAAGTTTTCTACTGATACCAACAGAACTTCAGTCATTCTCATTTCGGCTTAATCCCTTTATTAATCTGGGGTCGCCACAGCGGAATGAACCGCCAACTTATCCAGCATATGTTTTACACAGCAGATGCCCTTCCAGCTGCAACCCATCACTGGGAAACATCCACACACTCTCATTCACACACATACACTACGGACAATTTAGCTTACCCAATTCACCTATAGCGCATGTCTTTGGACTTGTGCGGGAAACCGGAGCACCCAGAGGAAACCCACGCCAACACGGGGAGAACATGCAAACTCCACACAGAAACGCCAACTGACCCAGCCGAGGCTCGAACCAGCGACCTTCTTGCTCTGAGGCGATCGTGCTACCCACTGCGCCACCTTGAGGCCCACCAACAGAACTTAACTTTCTTAAAAAGAAAAGTCTTGACTGTGCCTTCTTAAATACCACCTCACTATTTTTTCCCAATTTAGTTTACTGTCAAAATGGACACCAATGTATTTGTAAGACTGGACTATCTCTGTATTCTGCCCATTAATTATCAGAGGTGATACTGCTTCATTGTTTCTTCTAAAATCAATAATTAACTCCTTAGACCTCCCCACATTGAGTTTAAGAAAGTGTTCATCACACCATTTGATTGATCAAATTTGGGCTACACATTTTTGGATAGTTTTTGTAAGTTATTTTGTTAGATTAGCTCCAGATTTGGCTTCAGTACTGACTAATCGCATGCAGTGTTTCTCAATTACGTTCCTGGAGGACCACCAACACTGCATGTTTGGATGTCTCCTTTGTCTGTCACACCCATTACAGGTCTTTCAGTCTCTGCTAATGAGCTGTTGATCTGAATCATGTGTGTTGGGTTAAGGAGACATAGAAAATGTGAAGAGCTGGAGGTGCTCGGAACGTGGTTGAGAAACACCGATCTAATGTACATACGCTAATATATTATTGTAAAGCATCCTATGGAAAATATTAATTAAAATGAGAGATGTGTGAGGGGTGTACTCGTATATGCTGAGCACTGTACATAAATGATAAAAATATAATGACGCAAAGTGCTTGGAGACCGAATTGGTTATTGTAATAGTTGAAATGTGTTAATCTGGCCTACTACAAGCTGAAATATTGATTATTTATAATGCTATTGTATGTTAACACTTTGCAATAACATTACAGTTAACATGAGTTCATTTAACGCACAGGTGTCAAAGCCAGTTCCTGGAGGGCCGCAGCCCTGCACAGTTTAGTTCCAACCCTGCTTCAACACACTTACCTGCAGGGTTCAAACAAGCCTAAAGGACTCAATTAGTTTGATCAAGTGTGTTTAATTAGGGCTGGAACTAAACTGTGCAGAGTTTGACACCTGTGATTAAACTAAACAAATTGAACTAACAATGAAAACTACAAAAGCTTTTATTAATCGTAAGTGATGTTCATTTCTGTGTTAATGCCTAATGATGCCTTAAAATTGTAGATCACAAGCCATAAGTCTAAATGGGGTTAATAATAATTCAAATTCTGTTGTATCTAATATTAACATAGTAAATGTCTTTTTCTCATTGATGATTTTAATCCAGTAACTAACACTTACCATTGAGACTTAATTGTAAAATTTATTTTACCGATTGTACTTCTAATCCTTTTGCAATTTAATTTCGTTGAAACATATGTTTACTTTGAACATGTATACACAATAAAGCGATACACAAGTATTTTTTTGGTTATTATAACTGTTGATGTAACTTTTTTGCATTGTGATAATACTGTATACTGTGGTAAAAGCTTTAGCAATTAATCGCAACAAGAAAATGTGCTACTGTCATAAGCCTCTATGCAAAATCATCATTTGGTGACTCATGCATCATTTTTCCATCAGAGAGTGATTGTGTTTCTCACCAGGCCGCTGTCCAGACGTCTGAAGTGCGGCTCCCATGATTCCTCCTCCTTCTTATCAATGATCTGACTGACGCTGCGCTGCAGAGGATTCTGTGTAAACAGACCTGAGACGGTCAGTACACCGCCCTCACCTTCAGCAGAGCCCACCTCCTCCAACACCTTACTCTCCACCACCTCCTGGAAAACACAGACACTAATCAATGGGTGCTTTTATCTTATATAGATAGACATTAATAGAGTGTTCTACTGCCGAAGAGAGACAAGCGTGATGTGACATGAAAGCAGCAGAGCTTTTATTATGCCACAGTCCACCGCTTCCTGTTCTTCAGCTCATGATCACGCGGAGAAGCAGCGCCTTGTTATCAGACTAAACACATTTTAGGCTTTTGTTATAATGCTGCTCTGCGCAGTCTAATAAAACACAACATATTAAAGTGTCTTTGCTGTTTAATATAAAACCTAACTGTAAATTAAAGTGTTATTTATAAGAAGATGTCAATTATAAGAGACCGCAAAGATTAATTTATTGTTCATCTAGGTCTCGTCTATGGAGCTGTTAGCTCATCTCAACTCATCTTCCGAGTCCTCAGGTAATTCACTGTTTGTTTTTTCTCATTTGTTTGTTGTTGTTTTTTTGCCATGTCACAAATCACATCTCCATAATCTACAGTTATGCGGGCTGTGGCGGTCCAATAGCAGAAAAGATTAATTCACAGACAAACTCATTATGGGAACCACCGACCTGGTAAAGTTCCCTGTGTCACACATAATGTAATCTAAACATTGAGCACTGTCGTAAGTTTACAAGGCTGTAGTAGGCTGTACAGTAAAAAAAATAAACACTTGTTTACCATAATACTGTTTCAGATACAACTCAAGCGTGTGGTCTTTATTTCTCAAACTCCACATGGTGGCACTAGTGGTGCAGAATTAGTTTTTTTATTTATTTACTGCACTGTTTTGTTTACATTTATACAACAGTTCTGTCTGGTTCTCGAATCTGATTGGCTGATAGCCATGCCATACTCTGCAATAACTCTTACGGCCTCTTCACTCTTGTGTATTACTCCGCCCACATAGAGTGACAGCAGATCAATAGACTCACTACAGATTGACATATTGCAGCTGTTGGACAACATAATGTACTTTTTGAGGTGAGAATGTAGTTGTTTAGATTGCAACTATGCAGTTTATTTATAAGGATAGTGCCTATTTTAAATATTTGTAATTTCAGAGATCGACGGCCACTGCCTGTTATACTGAGCAGAGCAAAGATGGTTGCGCCACAAGATGGCAACAGAGACTGCATAAAAACTCAGCGTTTTCTTTTCAAATCAATATAAAACAGGTGACAAGTGACATTCTAAGTCGATCTCTCCTGTATGTTGTGGGGCTGTATTTATACCATAGTAATCTGGTAGTGTTTGCTTTGTTTTGGCTTTTTTGCGGTTAATTATTGTGATTCTTCCGATTGCAACAGAGAAATACTAGGAAATCTCTGTAGACTGGTGGCATTTCATGCTGTTCAGCCTTATAATCTTAAAATGTGAGCAAAATGTTGTCATCACTTTAGACATTACGCTAGAGAATCATTCAAACACTAGCTCTAAAGTGACGTGTTTTTAAGCAACTGTTTCTGCTGTTCTGACGTCAGCTGCAGATGTGAATGAATGGCGGAAGAAAGTAGTTCCTCTTACAAAAGGGTTTTTGAGACTCTGTTTTTGATTTTCTTTTTTATATACACGATTATGGCGTTGAACGGTTGTATAAACGCAATATCACACTCGTAGCGGTGCGATATGGCTGTATATCGTCACTGGTGGGACACTAAGGCACGCCTCCCACCGGTGCCGATAAACATCCATATCACAGTGTCACGAGTGTGATATTGCTCGTATACATTATATACATTTAAAAACTGGACACCCAACTTACCATATACCATAGTGTTTTGAACTAAGTACTTAGTCTGTTGTGGTAGTGTAGTGTAGTGTAGTTTCTACAACTATAGGGTATATTATATGCTACGATACACCACTGTTTACTGTAGTAAAAACTAATGACTACAGATTATCAGTTCACTATAGTTAATACTACACTATTCTATAGCATTTAAAGAGTTGTAAATGCTATAATATATACAGAATAATAGACTTTACTATTAGAATGGTTCAAAATAAGATCTAAATAAGGCTCTGACCTCCATGTGCATGGTGTACGCCTTCAGGGTGACAGTGTTTGGAGAACCCACCGTTTCTGGAACAGAGTCGAACTGTCAACAAACAAACAGGTTTTTAGCATTGAACAGACAGACAGACAGACCGCGTCATGCTCACCAAACTAGAGCAAAATAAGTTTGCACCATTATTCAAATAGTTTGTCTGAAATGGTTTAACTGGACGCTCATTTCCTATGTTACTTGTATGCAGTCCTGGTTCGTCAATCCTAAAATACTACAAATACGGCTACAAAAAAAGAGACCATTTGAAAATTCTCCATTTCTCTGGGTTTATGATTTATCTTGTGTATGAGAGTTTGTTTTATTTTGTAAACCAAACACACACACACACACACACACACACACACACACATCAACAGTTGTGATGAAAACAAAATAGCAATGTTGTAACTTCAGAAGACATAAGAAAACATTTTTTGACCAATTGTCATTTTATGCCAAAATAAATATAAATTAATATCAACACCCATACCTAATGAATCCAGAGAAACTGAGACTTTTAAAAAACAACATGAATTTTCATGCTTTTTTGTGCAAACTGTCTATAGGAATAGCCCACGTACTCATATATAATGACATTTTTTGTGTTTTTGACTGTTTGACCGTCTTGTGACTGAATAATGCACAGGTTAGTGTTGGCTCCATTCAGCTGTTTCCATTTCTGTCAGCTTTGCCTTTGATTCAAGAACTAATAAACCATTATGGCTCGCAACAATGTTTTGTGGCAAGTAGCCATGTAATAAGCAGGATAAAGTACATCCAGGCGGTTGTATTTGCAGAATAAAGTCGGTAACACTTTATTTTAAGTCATAATTCACGGTCTTAACAAACCATTAACTAAGATTACTAGCTTAATAAACTACTAATTAGCTGCTTATTAATAGTTAGAAAGGTAGAAGTTGGGTTTAGGTTTTGGTTCGGATTAGGGATGCAGAATAAAATTATGTTGTAGCTACTAATGAACAGTTAATATCTTAATAATAAGCAGGTAATAAACCAGTAACTAATAGCATGAATTGTGACCTAAACTAAAGTGTTACCCTACAGCAGTGCTCTGCTTCACATTGAGTTTTATTCTGTGATAACAACTGCCTGGATGTACTTTATCCCTTAATTAACTGGTGTCCCTTACTTAACATGACTGCGTTTGTCTTCAGTGACTGCCATTTGATGAGTGTGAAAGGAATAAAATGGGTCTCTGTCTCTAAGATAAATATGTTTGTGTTTACCAGGTATGAGTTTCCAGGCGGGCTGCGGCGCTGTAGCGGCAGCGGGATCAGCGGCGGGCGCTCTCGGCTGAGCGGTGGTCGGTTCAGAGCCTTCTGTAAAACCACAGCCAGAAAAACCGCCAACAGCAGGAGCGCCACTCCAGCCATCAGCACAATGAACCACAGCTCACGGTAAAACAGTGACCCGTCCACGCCTGCGCCCAACAGACCAGCGGAAGCAGTGCCAGACTCCACACCTGCAGACCACAGAAACATACAGTTAGTCACAATGATTCCCCCTCCTGTTCAATTCAATTCAAGTTTATTTCTATAGCGCTTTTTACAATGTAGATTGTGTCAAAGCAGCTTAACATGTTCTAGTAAAGTCCGGATTTCAGGGGGGCTAATAATTCAGGAGGACTCATAATTCTGACTTCCAACTGTATATGACTGACAGGGATTATTTTGAACTAATAGACAAGGGGTCTATTATTCAGTTAGCTATACAGTGCTCAGCATAAATGAGTACACCCCTCACAGATCCCTTTTTTTAATTTAATATCTTCTATAAGATGCTTTACGGTAATATAAATATGAATAAAAAATCAAGATAAACAGAAAAAAATATCAAATGTAGTTGAAATTTTGTATTTATTTGCAAATCCTCATTTGAATTGAAATGCATTATGTTTCTATTTCTAAAGATGTTCTGTGACCAAACTCTTTTTTGAATGAATATAACACCAAAATATATCTTCTATACTCACTGGAAAATATACATTTTTCTAAAGGGGGTGTACAAATTTATGCTGAGCGCTGTATATACTGGCACTGCTGAAAGAAATGTGCTCACATTATTATTAATTAACTGACCACTGACTTGAAGCAATCTGCTTAGTCTTTAGTTTATAGAATTTATATATATATATATATATATATATATATATATATATATATATATATATCTTTTAAAAATCTTACAATAAATGAATTATTAGTAGTTATCATCAGGACCAAAGCAGATAAAGAAATCTCGATCAGCAAAAGAGTATTTAAAAAATACAGAAGAGTTAAAGAAGACTGAGTAAATCTGTTTTTGCTAGTGAACTCTTTATATAAGTTATGATAGTTTTAGTTTTTTGATGGACATTTTGTCTTAAATGGACCTTTGCGTGACGTTTTTTAAAACTGCTGCACAAGGGTTGGCAAAAGTGAATCGTTCTGATAGTAAAACAGATTATGAGGTAATGTGAATTGTGATGAGAGGCTGAATGTCTCTGGTTTCACTGAGGTACTGTTATGCTGTTTCTCAGCATTAAACACACAGACAGAGATCACTGTAACAGGACGCATTCTGCTCTCTGACTCTCGCTTCTGGATGAACAGGATGATAGAGCGTCTATTATCCTACTTTTTACCATCTAAGTATTTTTAATATGGTAAAAAAATGGTAATTGTGGTACTATTTGATTTAATTCTGAGTTTACTTCCTTGCAATTCTTGCTTTTTCTTTGAAGTCTAGTTTATTAATTCATTTTCCTTCGGCTTAGTGCCTTAATTATCAGGGGTTGCCACAGCGGAATGAACCACCAACTATTCCAGCATATGTTTTACGCAGCGGATGCCCTTCCAGCTGCAACCCAGTACTGGGAAACACACATACACTCATGCACACACAAACTCATACACTATGACCAATTAAGTTCATCCAACTCACTTATAGCGCATGTGTTTGGACTGTGCTGGAAACCGGAGCACCCGGAAGAAACCCATGCAAACTCCATACAGAAATGCCAACTGGCCCAGCCAGGACTCAAACCAGCGACCATCTTCCTATGAGGCGACGGTGCTAACCACTGAGCCACTGTGCCACCCCTTAATTTATTCATTAAAGCCAACTAAAAACATCATCAAGCTAAATGAAAAACTGTCCATATAAAACTACACTCTTCTGCATGCAAACATCATATCACTAATCAAATAAAACAAACATCTATGGAGATGAATGTTTGACTCACCGGTGTGTGTGTCCGTGGTTCCTCTCATGGGGGTTCAGGGACCCCAGCAGTGTGTGTGTGTCAGCCGTGAGCCCCCGTCTCAGACATTTTCAGCTGTAGATTGAGAAAACACTGGAGAGAAATACAGAAGCGCTGTGTAACGTGTCTCTGCTGCTGTAATTGTACTCCAGCTCTCCGTGGTAACAGGAGGTGACGGAGAGATCAGTTACCGCAGTGAAACGCTCTCGTTATGAAAAGAGCCAGTGAACACAATGACTTTATTACCTGCTACACATTTCTGTCCCACTCAATGTTTTCAGTCGCAGACAAGTACAGTGCTCAGCATATATGAGGACACCCCATTTTGAACATGAATATTTTTCTCCATTTCTCAGTGAATATGGGTCATGTATATTGGTGCATTTGAATAAAACAGATTTATTAAACAGATATATTTAATAAAATAGTATTTCAGTCACAGAACATCTTTAGAAATGGAAAGATAATACATTTAATTCATGCAAAATATTGCTAAATAAAATTACAACCTACAAAATTTTTACAAAATTTTTAGTTTTTTTTGCTTCTCTTGATTTTTCCTCTTTTTTTAAATTAGTGTTTAATATTTTTCTCCTACATATACATTTGGCTGTACTAGTTTTTGGACCGTTATCGTAAGTTATCTTGTTAGATGAGCTCCAGATTTGGCTTTAGGACTGACTAATCTAATGTATATGCACAAATATAATACTGTATAGCTGCCTATAGAAAATAGGAACTTTAAAGATAGATTTGTGAGGGGTGTACTTATATATGCTGAGCTCTGTATTTTATATATGTATATAGAATTCAGATTTTATTACATTTTTTCTGGGAATGTAAAGTTCATTCATTCATTTTCCTTCGGCTTAGTCCCTTATTTATCAGGGTTCGCCACAGCGGAATGAACTGACAACTATTATGGCATATGTTTTACGCAGCGGACGCCCTTCCAGCTGCAACCCAGTACTGGGAAACACCCATACACATTCACACTCATACACTATGGCCAATTTAACTAATCCAATTCACTTATAGTGCATGTGTTTGGACTTGTGGGGGAAACCGGAGCACCCGGAGGAAACCCACGCAAACACAGGGAGAACATGCAAACTCCACACAGAAACGCCAACTGACCCAGCCGGGGCTCGAACCAGCGACCTTCTTGCTGTGAGGCGATTGTGCAACCCACTGTGCTGCCCCAATCTAATTTAACAACATGTTATATTATAATAAACTCTGGTGATCTAGTATTTTGAGGCAAATAATTTTAATCGTACAATGTTTGCATGCAGAATCGAAGGTAATTCCTAGTACCTTAGATCAGTTCCTAGTAATCCTTTTTTATTTACTTATTAATGGCTTTAGGTTTGCTGTAATGGCGTGTAATGACCACTAGAGGTCAGCGAAGCTTAAAGTGCTTCTCACAACATGCACTTGATTAATACTTCACTATTAAACTGAAATATTTATGAGCTATACACACACATAAATATGTACGTAATACACACACACACATATACATATATA